>QFET01005017.1:36430-54407 GCA_003316355.1 Tuber calosporum | reverse complement strand
ATACCTGCGATAGGTCCCTGGTTGGCGTGTTGATGGCGACGGTGCGCTCTCGCTACAGATTCGACGGTTGGTAACATACCAGAGTTACCGCGGGGTAGTGCGGGATGGAGAGAGGGCTTGGCTTGCTCCCTGGGGGTTTTCTAAAACTGTAATGCCGTCGGTGGCCGTATGCCCGTTAGGGCGGTGTCTCCATTTTTATATATAAATAAAATTGATAACTCCCTCCCGCGCATTTTCCGCAAAGTTGAAATTTGCACTCTAGTGACACGTCACTTTTGCGCTTAGGGCCTATCAGCGTCCTTGATTCTGTCTCGCGATAGTTTCAAGTCTTTGGACTCGAGTTCTCCTCGTTTCCAGTCTTTTTGTCTTGGGAGATTATATTCTCCTTTACACTCTTCGGTTCTTCAGTTCTTCTCCGTCCTTCCTTTCGGTCACGATGGCGAAGCGAGGTTCCTTTTCTACCCGTGCCGTCGCTAAGACGGGCATGGTTCTTTCTCAGTCGGTCGAACGTGTTTTCGACCTCGAGGCGGAGGTTTCGCGCCTCCGGCACCACGTTTCGGTGCTCTCCCGCCGTCTGCACGAGTGCAGTAAAGAGCAAGACTCTTTGAGGGCTTCGTGTCCTCCCTCGGTTCCGTCCTCTTTCTTGGGGGACGACGATTTTCCTTGCCCGCCTCCTTCGGATGAGGGGGTGGCTGACGGTGTGGCGTCTCCTGTTGTGAGGCTCCCCTCGGTGGCGTCCTCGGTGGCGTCGGTGGTGTCGGTTGTGGCCGTTGCGGTTGCGTCCTCCCCTACGGGGGTGCAGGCGCCTGAGTCGTCTGTGGCTGAGCCCGTGGCGGTCGGCGTGTCGTCTTCGGTTGGGTTCGGTTCGTCCGGCCGCCGGAGTGGGGGTATGATGTCCATCGTGTATGGGCGCCCCCCGGTTGTTTTGACCTCCCGCGAGGAGGATGAGGACGTGGTTCTCGGTGGTGTGATTGTTGCTCAGGAGGCGGTGGAGACTCGTTTCGGGCTGGTGACGCCAGCGAAGAGGAAGCGGGTGGTGGAGGAGGGCGTGGCTTCGGCTACTGCCCGGCCTGACTCAATGTTTTGCACGAGGTGCAAGATGTTGGTTCCCCTGGCGTCATTTGTTCGGCCTGGTGAGGGGGGGGGTTATTTTCGGACGTGCTCGGCTTGTCGCTTGCAGGCAAGATCGAGGCATGTGCCGGTGGCAGGGTTTGCTGACCTGGCTGGGTTGGATGGGCCCAGTTAGTCGGTTTGGTGGCGCGCGGGACTTTGCTTTCCTTTTTTTCCCCTTGTGGTTTTTGGTTGGCGTCGCGTACCGTGTATGTAGTTTTGTTTTGGGTTGCCTGTGTGTCTGGCTCGGATCTTCTGTCTGGGGTAGGGGACTTGTCCCTGGGGGTGCCTTTGCCTATGTCTGCACATCCGTTATGGATCACTGTTTGGGTGGCATGTGGTGCACTCTCGCTACAGATTTGACGGTTGGTAACGTACCAGAGTTACCACGGGACAGTGCGGGATGGAGAGAGGGTTTGGCTTGCTCCCTGGGGTTTTCTAAACTGTAATGCCGTCGGTGACCGTATGCCCGCTAGGGCGGTGTCTCCTCTTGTTAGAAATAAAACTTGATAACTCCCTCCCGCGCATTTTCCGCAAAGTTGAAATTTGCACTTTTTTCAACACCCCGGAAAAGTGCCAGAATAACCCCCACTCAAAAGTGGCGATATCTGATACGTCACATTACACGATCTCAAAAACGATCCCCTTGCATTTCCGAGTCACGCCATAGCATCTTGTGATGTGGAAATGGACATAGAGCCAGAGGAAGGCTCATTAGCGCCGTCAACACCGGGCCAGGAGGGCAAGGAAGACCAAGGCCCTGACCCCGCCTCCAAGGAACCTATGGAAGTAGTGATGAACTATCTCAAGGTCGACGGACCCCCAAAGAACAACCCGATTACGAGGAATGTCACGTCTTTCGACCCCGATATGTTCTCAGATTCGGAATATACGATTATGAAGCTGGTTATGGCGCTTGCCTATCAGGAGCCGACGCTCACAGCCACGACACAGAAACTTATCAGAACGGTTGACGACCTGTCGAGGGGCCCGGGTGCGGCTTCTAGGAAAGGAACGAAAACGATCCTTAAAAGACAAGACCAACCGGAAGCCCGAAGTTACGCCGTGGTGGCCTCCCTGCCGCCACCACGATCTGAAATACAGACACCGGCTAGACACAAGAGAAAAGCAGAAGCAGGCCCAACGCTACCGAACCCCCCGGCACCAAAGAAGAAAAAGCAGGAGAAGCCGGAACAGAAACCAAGCTCGAAGAAGGGAAGAAGTGAAGTTTTCCCGAAGAACCCGTCCACTAGCCTAGCAAGGAGGAAGATCTTTGCGACAAGGAAGGTGGCACAGCCATTAGTTGACCCAGCCCGTGATGAAGCCAAGATCTCTGTTTCTATCGCCACAGTCCTGTCAAAATGCGAATGTAAGGCACTAACGAATTTACAGGTGTTCTCGAATAGGACGAACGGAACGGTCACCTTGACTTCCCCAGCTGGGACACTCTCGGGACAGTATACCCGGTACCTGGACAAGCTGACGGTAGCACTGAACGAGACGATCAACGATGGGGGTCCAGAGTTCCTGCCTTTTACGAGGCCGCCCACAGACATCAACATAATTGTGCACAGTGTGTCGCTTGCAGCGATCCCGAGAGACAACGAGGGTTTGGAGAAGGCTGTAAAAGAGTCTTTCAAGGCGACCCATAAGATTGATATAGTGACGGCAAAATTTCTGAAACCAGACCGGGCCGTCTCTGATGAAAAGAGAGCAACTGGAATCATAATCCGGGTTCCGGAAAATGAAGTAGCAAAAGTTACGCCATCGGTCCTCTTATGGGGAAATACAAACAGTCGAATGTGATGTGGGAGGCATGGGCAACGATGCAATGCCACCGCTGTTGGAAGTATGGCCACCCCCAGGCAGGCTGCAAGAACAATCTGCTCGTATGCCCGATTTGCGCGCAACAGCACGCCAAAAACGAACATCGATGCCACGAAACGGCCTGCAGAGGGTCACGGAAGGCAATCCCAGCTTGTTGGAAGATGACAACTGCCAAATGTGCCGCCTGCGAGGGCCAACATTCGGCTCGAGACCCAGCTTGCCCGGAGAGGATAAGGGTGAAAGAGACTGCAAAAGAGAACTATGACTCAAGAATGGCTTCCCGGGCCTCAACACAGGCCAGGAAGGTGTTACCCCCACGATAAATTAGGCCGCTGGGCCAGCATGTCGGGAACATCGCATTCAAAAGAAAAGAGCAGATGGAGATTAAATGTTGTACAACACAATTGCCGAGGGAGCAATAGTGTGTTTCTTTCTTTATTTCATATTGTCAGAGGTTTTAATGTTTCCTTTGTATGTGTACAGGACCCCCAACTGTATAATGGGCAACCCCTCAGGGCCCCAGGTGTTACAATCCTATGCGGTAAGCTGGTTCTGCAACAGGTAACTACTTCTCTTTGGGTTGGATGAATATGACCGGGCCGTTGTTATAGTCTGGTATGGGGCGTGGCGCTAATCTCAGCCACCAGGGTAGGAGTACTATTGCAACGAGTAGTACTAGGCGGAGTTCCACTATTGCTCTTAGGCCTGTGCCTACGTTGTCTTGATAGCTGAACCCTATGGTTCCTATCGCACAACGCCAATTGGGAATGAAACGGTAAAGAGGTAAAGTAATTGTATAGGAAAGAAGTTAGATGGTTGCGTGAAGAGTCCTAACTGCAGGTCGCCTAGAGGTCCTTATATAGGCACTCTTCCCTCAACCCTAACCCTGGTGACTCATACCTGTGAGTCACACGACCTCTATGACTCATAGTGAGTCATAGTATGAAAGCCATCAGCTGACTCCTCCGAGTCAACTGCGCCGCGCACCAACCAATCATAACTCATATAATAAGTCATGTGCCCCCAAGAGATCACATGCGCGAAACCCATGACTCATAGTGTGAGTCATGTGCGAAAATCATTACATCATATGACTCACAAATGTGAGTCATGCACACAATCAACCAATCAAAACATAACAATGATTGCACAAGTGTGCATCAAGTGAAACCCCATGACTTCTAATGAGTCATAGTGCGAAATATAACAACCTTGTGACTCATAACTATGAGTCTTCCAAAATTCTGCCTTGCTTAGTGACCAATCGTGATATTAGATCCCCTCTCACTTAAGCCTGAGTCCCTTCAGGCTTTACGTCCCATCTTCGTCAGGCTTTCTCCAAACCTGCGCAGTTCCTTTTTCAATTTCCGAACTTGATGTTCGGCTGCCTGGTAGTTCCTCCGGACTTCCTATAAGGTGGTATGTGCCGCCCTAATAGTCCGGTCCCGGTCATCAATCCTTCTCTGATATGTCCGCATATTAGTTCTTTAGGCCTCGATTGTGGCTTCGGCGGTGCCAAGTTATTCTCGTAGCCCTTGCAACAGTCGTTGCAAACTCTCTTTGTCGGGGATCGTCTCGATTTCGCTTTTTTCGCCCCCCTCACCCATCAACTGTGTCCTCACAGTTGTTTTTCTTTTCCTAATATGTGCATCGTTTTCCGTAAGGGGTGCCGCTTCCCCGGTTCGTCTTGGGTAAAACCCAGCATCGATTTTGTCGTGTCTATGAGTACGAAAAGTGTCCTTGAAACAGTGTTTCTAGGATGTCTCCTTGTGTGGTTGTTGCGGTTTGCGCAACTTGAGCTGTCGTGGAAACCAATTGCTCCCTTCCTTGTCGCGTAAATGAGTGTTGCAGGAATCATCGTAACAGGCAGTCCACGAAAGAGCGTTGTGTGCTGCCTGCTTTTCCCTTTCTTCCTGAGTAGCGTATGGCGGGCTGGTAGGGGTAGTAGCCCTAGGGCTATCGCCCCAGCCTTCGTCTGTACCCAATGGCGTTGGGTCTTGTCTCGTGGGTTCGATTTTGACTGTAACCCACTCAGGGTTTTCTTGGGTACTGCTGATGGAAACGTTCAATAGCGATGCTGGCATTGTTGAAGTTTTCCGCAGGGTACCAAGTTTTGTCGTGTTCTGGTGAGTAACCAGTCCACTTGGCTCTGTATTGTAGGTGTTTTCGGTGTATGCATGAATCAAGGATTTCTTCGAGTTCGTACTCGCTTTCTCCTTTTATCTCGATTGGAGGTGGTAGTGATTGCTTTTGTGAGGGGAACTGATTGTCTTGGTATGGTTCGCGGAGTAAGATGAGGAAGGTGTTGTGGACCTTTATCTGTTGGGGCAAGGCCAATTTATAGGCACTTGTGCCCACCTTCGTAAGGATCTTGAATGGTCTGATTTTCTTGTAATCCAGCTTCTTGCATGGTCTTTTGGTCCTTATATTCCTTGGCAGTAACCAGACCATGTCGCCTGACTGGAGATTTGGATCGGGTTTTCTGTGTTGATCGTAGTTTTCTTTTTGTCGTAATTGTGCACAGACCATTTCCTGACATAGGATAGTGTGCAGCTGACCCATCTCTTCCTTTTTCGTGGTTTCCTTGGGTATCATGTGGCCTATCGCCCCATGTTCTGGATGTTGTCCGTAGTTTGCGTAGAAGGGTGTTGTCTTAATGGTTTCCTGTTTTCCATTGTTGTATGCAAATTCCGCTAATGGTAGTAATTCCGTCCAGTTATCTTGCTGATAGTTGACATAGGCCCTTAGGTATTGTTCCAGTATTCCGTTCGTCCTTTCGGTTTCTCCGTCAGTTTGTGGATGGAAGGCGGTTCTCATTCTTCGTTCAATTCCAAGGGATTTTGGAGTCTCTTTCCATAAGTCTGATGTAAATAGCGTTCCTCTATCGGTGATGATATCTTGTGGTAGTCCATGGAGTCGGAATATTTCCCGTAGGAATATCTGGATAAATTCTTTGGTGTTCATATCCTTGTTGCAGGGTATGAAATGGCTCATTTTTATCAAGCGGTCGATGACCACCAGGATGGCGTAATAATCGTCTGATTTCGGCAGGTCCGTGATGAAGTCCATTGCTATCGATTTCCATGGTTGGTGTGACGCCACGTTCGGTTGTAGTAGTCCGTAGGGCGCGTGCCTTATCGCTTTCGTTCTTTGGCATGTATCGCAATTCTTGACATATCTCGTTATGTCGTCTCTCATCTATGGCCAATAATATTGTCGGGATAGTAGTTCCGTAGTTTTGCTGGTTCCGCCATGCCCAACTGCAGGGTTATCGTGATTTTGTCGTATGACTTGAGTTCTCATCTCTTCGTGTTCCGGTACCCAAATCTTTCCTTGATGCCATAGGCATCCTTCCTTCCATTCACATGCCCCTAGAGCCACTCCTTTCATTTCTTTCTCTCCTTTCCTAAGGGCTTCCTGGATTGCTCTTATCTGTCTGTCTTTGGTGCTTGCTTCTCGGATGCCAAAATCTTCAGCGACAAACTTGACCACTTCCATGGCTTTGAAGTATTGTTCTTTTGGGAGTACGATCCTTTGTTTTTGATAGATCCTCTCGTCGTTCTTTTTCGGGATATCTTCAGCTCTCCTAGTAAGGGCATCTGGTTTGCCCCCTTCCTTCCCGGGTCGGTATTGTATTTTGACATCGTATTGACTGAGGGTCTCGCTGCATCGGATTTGTCTATCGTTAAGCTCTTTTGTCGTGATAAATGGTACCAGGTTCTTATGGTCTGTGAGGACCAGGACCTGGTGTCTGCTTCCTTTTGCATATCTTCTCCATTCTTTCAACGCTTGGACAATTGCTAAGAGTTCTTTGTCGTGGATATCGTAGTTGCATTCCGCGGGCGTTATTGTTTTTGACCGGTATGCCACTGGCCTCCATTTGCCATCGCTCCCCTTCTGTGATAGAATGCCAGAGCATACATATTTTGAAGTGTCGGTCTCAATCATGATTTCCTTGGTTGGATCGTAGTGTACCAGTAGTGGGGCTGAAGTAAGTCGCCTGCGTAGTTCATCGAATGCTTTTTGTTGGTTCTCAGTCCAGTTCCATATGCAGTCCTTCTTCGTCAGTTGAAAGAGTAGTTTAGCTATCCGACTAAACCCTTCTATGAATCGTCGATAGAAGTTGCAGAATCCCATAATGCACTGTATTCCTTTCTTGCTTTCGGGTGGTTTCCATTCCCATATTGCTTTTGTTTTGATAGGATCAACGCTGTCTCCGTCCTTGTCGATGATGAAGCCTAGGTATTCGGTTCGTTCCTTGTGAAATTCACATTTCGATGGCTTTAGTGTCAGCCCTTCTTATCTCTAGGCTTCCATAATCATCCTGACATGGGTTCGGTGTTTTACCAGGTTTTCTGAATATATCAGAATATCATCTAAATAGACGATACAACAGATATCCAGAAACCTGCTGAGAATCCTATTGACCCATCGCTGAAACGCTGCAGGTGCATTTTTGAGTCCGAATGGCATGAGCGTGTATTCGTATATGCAGTATTTGGGGGTAAAGGTAGTCTTCCATTCTTCTCCGTGTTTGATTCTGATGTTGTAATATGCGTTTCGGATGTCTAGTTTAGTAAAGACCTTGGCTCCTCTAAGCCTATCGAGGGCTTCTCCTATCAGTGGTAGGGGATATCGGTCTCGTTTGGTGACTAGGTTGAGCCCTCGGTAGTCCACGCATAGCCTTAGCTTGCTGTCTTTCTTCTTAACAAACAGGATTGGTGATCCCCCGTTTGCATAAGAGTCTCAAATCCAGCCCCGGTTCTTGTTGACCCTGATGTATTCTCTTAGTTCTTCCAGCTCTTTTTCGCCCAATGGGTATAGCTTTCTTGCTGGGACTGTTTCTCCTTTTTTGAGGTTGATATCCAAGTCAACCTTTGGTCGATGGGGTGGTAGCCGAGTTTCTTCCTCTTCCTTGAACATGTCCAGGTACTGGTGGTAATCCCTTGGTACAATGTTTCTGGTTTTGTCTTTTTCTTGTCCTTTCTTGGCCTTGATAGCCAATTCGGTGCTGACATTGATCCTTTCGATCCTGGTAGGTTCGTTCGTCTTATAATCCCACTTGAGGATTCCTGTGACTTCGCCTCTTCGGTAGAACTTTCCGAATGACGCAGTGGAGATCTCGTTGATCTCAATCTTTTGGTGTTTTGGGTGGTCCGTACTTCCAAATCCTGCTGCACCTTTCCTAGTAGGAGCCACTTGCTCCCCTTCTTCGCATTGTCCTAGGACAATCTTTTCGCATATCAACTGTGCGATGCGGTCTCCCGGCTCAACTGTGTAACTGTCCTTTCCTAGGTTGACCAGAACCACCTTGACTTCTCCTGTGTAGTCAGCGTCGATTACTCCAGCATTGACAGTAAGTTGGTGTTTAACTGCCAATCCGCTGCGCGGAGCCACCAGCCCATAGGTGCCTTCTGGTAGTCCTATAGCTATCCCGGTATTGACGATTCCTAGTTCTTTTGCCGGTATCGTAATTCTCTCGTCTGCATACAGGTCATGTCCTGCAGCCTTGGCTGACCCCTGAGTAGGGATTGTGGCCGTATTGCTCAATCTTTGGATTTTGATGTTCTGGACATCCTTGGCCACTATCGTGGGGAATTGTATCTCCAAGTTCTCTTCCAGGGCTTCCGATTCAGGGACTAAGTCCACTGCTGGCGAGCTTTCGAGGCATACTCTGGTACACTACTCGCTATCGAACGTGATCTTATTGCTTTACCAATCGATCTTGGGGTTGTGTCTTCTTAACCATGCCAGCCCTAGCACTGCCTCATGGTTGGGTAGATCTGCGATTTGGAAGCTTGCCACCTCCCTATGGCTGCCGATGTCCATACGTACTTCCACTATATGGGTAATTGGTCCCATAGCGCTCGGCTCCCCATCCGCAAGGTAGATTTCGCATATTTCTTTCGCTTTCTTTGTTCGTATGCCGTGTTTGTTGCTGAATTCCTTGTCAATAAAGTTTTGTGTAGCACCCGAGTCAATCATGCCGTTGATAATGACTGTCTTGTCCTTGCCATGTAAACGCATTTTGACCATGGCATGGTCTTTTTCTTGTTCCAATATTTCCGTATTTGTAAGTGCCATGTAGATGTTGCTGATTCCAATGGTTTTGGTTTTGTTGTCCCGCAGCCCATCTCTTACTGGGGACTTTCTTCTTTTCCCGACTCTACAGGTGTTTCTCTGATCTCCATTTCGTGTAGGTTGGTTCGTAGTTTCCAGCGATTATTGTTGGTCTTGCTGTTGAACTGCCTAGTATAGTCCTTCTCATCTTTTGCATTTCGGCAATTACTGAGTCTGTGCCCAGCTCTGGCGCATCCTAGGCATAGGGTGTTGTCCCTTCTTCTTGTAAACTCTGCTCGTGAGAGGTTTAGTAGTGGACGTCTTCTGGTAGCATCCAGGTCCATTGGGTCGCCTCGGGTTTCCATAGTATTGCCCGACTTCCAGGTTCCGTTATGGTTCCTGGGTGTTTCCTGTTGTTGAATAACGGTACTGTAGTTTTGTTGAAAGTGCTTAATCATGATGATCCGGTTTTCTTTTTCGATTGCCCAGGCTGCAAGGGCATCGACATTTGCCGCTACCATGTGGTCCGATGCCCATGCGTCCTGTAGCGTTCGGTTAATTCCTTTAAGGAATTGGCGTCTTTGTGTACCATCATCCTCATTCGCCTCTGTAGCTGTGAGGCGAAAGTTATTCCAGAATTCTGTGACTAGTTCCTTGCCTTGCCTCAGGCGGTCGAGTTTTGTCCTAGCTGCATTTTCCGCATCCACATCCCCAAACTGGTCTTTGAGGGCTGTAGTGAAGTCTTCATATGTAGTCCAGGTCTCCGGCTTGCGTCCTTCTGCAAATGGGGTTATCCAGCTTGCTACTGCATCCCTTAACAAGCTCTTGACGTAGATGATGCGTTCCATATGTCGTGTTTCTTGTGTTGCTTCAAAGTATAGTTGGTATTGTACTAAGAAGGTTGGTAGTTTGGTCCATATTCCAGAGAAGGAAGGAGGTTTCTCGACTTTGATCCGGTTGTTGGTTGTTTCTCGCTGGTTGTTTATCAGAGTCAGGATCTCTTGGAACTGTGCAGTTGTAAATCCTACTAGTTGAATTCCTGCTCCTCCACCGGTAATTGCTGGTCCCAGTGCTGATATCCTTTCTGCACTTGGGGTTGCTGGTTCCAGAGATCCTGTTGGTGAGGCCGGCTCAGGGGTCACCGGACTTGTGGTTCTTTGTGACTGGCTTCTGGATAGGTTTGTGGTAATTGCTTCTTCGAGTGCCGGGCCATGTGTTGAGGTATCGATTTCGCCCTCAGTAAGGTCGTATGTCGTTGTCTGTAGAGTCTGCCATTTTGTAGTTCTGTGTTGCTTAGGTGTTGCAACCAAATGTTACGATCCTATGCGGTAAGCTGGTTCTACAACTGGTAACTACTTCTCTTTGGGTTGGATGAATATGACCGGGCCGTTGTTGTAGTCCGGTAAGGGGCGTGGCGCTAATCTCAGCCACCAGGGTAGGAGTACTATTGCAACGAGTAGTACTAGGCGGAGTTCCACTATTGCTCCTAGGCCTGTGCCTACGTTGTCTTGATAGCTGAACCCTATGGTTCCTATCGCACAATGCCAATAGGGAATGAAACGGTAAAGAGGTAAAGTTATTGTATAGGAAAGAACTTAGATGGTTGCGTGAAGAGTCCTAACTACAGGTCGCCTAGAGGTCCTTATATAGGCACTCTTCCCTCAACCCTAACCCTGGTGACTCATACCTGTGAGCCACACGCCCTCTATGACCCATAGCGAGTCATAGTATGAAATCCATCAGCTGACTCCTCTGAGTCAACTGCGCCACGCGCCAACCAATCATAACTCATATAATAAGTCATGTGCCCTACAGTGGTAACATGCGCGAAACCCATGACTCAGAGTGTGAGTCATGTGCAAAAATCATTACATCATATGACTCACAAATGTGAGTCATGCGCACGATCAACTAATAACAACATAACAATGATTGCACCAGTGTGCATCATGTGAAACCCCATGACTTCTAATGAGTCATAGTGCGAAATATAACAACCTTGTGACTCATAACTATGAGTCATGCAAAATTCTGCCTTGCTTAGTCACCTATCGTGACA
Source organism: Tuber calosporum (assembly GCA_003316355.1). Lineage (NCBI taxonomy): Eukaryota > Fungi > Ascomycota > Pezizomycetes > Pezizales > Tuberaceae > Tuber > Tuber calosporum. The sequence goes on along the minus strand of QFET01005017.1, from coordinate 43,351 downwards.
CCAACTTACGAGTGTGTTTTTTTACCCTCACCCAAGGTACAGGTGTGTACCTAGGTGGCACTGAGGACTCTGATTAGTGTTTCCTTTGGTGCGGTTTTAAAGGATTTTGATATTTTGTAGTTGAGAATTTTTGGAAAGGAGGGACCTTTATTAGGCGACTGTCATTCCTTTGGCTTCATAAATACTTTTAACAGGAACGATGGGGGATATACGGTACAACCAGAGCAACTGTTTATCGAAACAAACGAAGCGACACTTGTGGTCAGTGATTTAAATATACACACGACCTTTACTGACCCGCTACGGACTATGGAATCCGGGGAACAAAAACAGGGCGAGCACTTTATGCGGCTGGCAGCGCAGAGAAGTTTTATGTATTATGAATAAACCTGGGGTCTACACGAGATTCCCAGACAATCCTACATTACACCGACCCTCGGTCATTGATTACACGCTAGCCAATTCAGCTTTATTAGCGATGGTAACGAGATGGAGGGACCTATACTAACAGACAGCATCGGATTACATAGTCATACTCACAGAACTGGACTCAAAGGAGTTACACCTGGCGACACCTTCTCCATACTAGGACAAGATCAAATGGAGAGACGAGAAAGGGGTCCCCACCCCCTGGATAGAATCTTCCCTAAAAGATTATGTCGATCCCGAATACAAAAATCTGAATGACCCAGCTACGGCCGTCAAGACCTTCGAGGAGAACCTGTCGAGGTTGATACAGATGGTAAAAGGCTGGGCCCCAATGAAGAGACCAACGAGGTGGTCAAAGGCGTGGTGGACGCCAGACATCACCGAGATGAGAAGGGTTTATACCTCTGCTGCCCGGCGTGTTGGACATGATGGGAGTGGGGTGAAACAAAAGATTGAGACGAGGAAAGCATACCGGACTGCAATTATGAAGCCGAAGCGGAAATACTGGGATGAGTTCTTAGCCTCAGCAAAGAAAAACGATGTGTGGACGGCACATCAGTTCACCAAGCAACGGATCCTGAACAGAGTAACTGGCCAAGATAGTAATAGACCAGAGGACACTGCGGGAATTATCATGAGCCACTTTTTCCCGGAAAATTAGGACCCGATATCGTCGAAACCCCCGTACTGTAGGGAACTTCGTTCGGCAGATAGGGTCACACCGGTTGAGGTATGGGAGGCCTTGGAGAAGTGTAGCAACAAGTCAGCCCCCGGGCCAGATCAGGTCCCATATGGGGTTTGGAAAAATATAAGTCAGCTTAACGAAAACGTGCTGCCCTTGTTAGTGGACGACCTCCTAAGATAGGGGATTTACCCACCATGCCTAAAAGGATCAATAGGCGTAATTCTGCCAAAGCCGGGAAAGAGTGACTACATAGAATGTTCGAGCTGCAGCGTTATTGCACTAATGCAGACTTTCTCGAAGAATGCAGAACGAATAGTCAATCGATGCCTTATGACGATTGCTTATAAAACGGACATGTATTGCATCAATCAAACTGGAAGCCTGCCACACAGGTCCACAGTAGATGCAGTCTTATCACTGAAACACTGGGTCAAGCAGAGTCAATTCGCCTGAAAGAAGGTCTCAACGGTCTTCCTGGATGTGAAAGGTGGTTTTGACAATGTAAACCATAAGAAGCTCATGGGGATCCTCGAAAGAAAGCAGGCGGTCCCAACATACATAACTGATTCGATACAGAATTTCGTCGCTTTCCGAAAAGTTACACGGGCCTATCCGGGCAGCTCAAGAACGGAATATAGAATCGATCATGGGATCCCGCTAGGCTCCCCCATGTACCCGCTCCTCTCTGTGATATATGTTCGTGGTCTACACACGGCAGATAACCCAGAAGAGAGCTTTTCTACTTTATATGTGGACGATTTCCAGATTACGGTTGCGTCCAATTCATGGTACCGAAATTCGCGTTTGCTGGAGGTGGAGGTGGAAAGGATCAACAGTCGTGCCGATGATCTGGACCTTTCCTTCAGTATCGCCAAGACAGAGCTGGTGCACTGGAGAACGCCGAGAGCGAGGCAAGAGGTCTCCGAGTGTCCGATAAGCTTTCAATCTCACGTTATACAGCCGGCTGTGTGAGTAGTAAAATGGCTAGGTTTTTGGTTGGGCGATAACGGAGAAACAACGACACATTTTATGAAAAGGCTGGCACTTACGCAGGCAACTTTCTTTCAAATTCAGAGACTATCGATGCCGGGAAAAGGACTCTCACCCTACGGAGCAAGAAGATTGGCTAAGGGCATCCTATTGTCAACTATGCTATATGGGGCAGAGATCCTCACCCCAAGCATCAACATGATGAATAAGATGCAGACGTTTTGGAATCGAGTTCTCAGATGGATAACCAACGCCTTCTTCTCTACCAACCTGACGGTGTTGTCGGCAGAGGTGTGTTTAGTCCCAGTCTGACTCTATCAGCTACAAGCGTCCCTAATGGCAGCAGTCCGCATAACATCTGCCATTCCAGGGAATAACATTGCGACTGCAATGCTGCCCGGGGGTTTTCCGCTCCCTGACAGCTTCAGATACCCCACGAATGGGAGGAAGGCTTTCGACAGAAGTGGCGGTCTACGCCCAAATGTTTGGGACTCAACTTCTACAACCTCGGTCCAAGTCCGCCTCCCGAGTGATGAAATAGGGGCTACGGCTGCTGGGATATATCAGTCAAGGCCCTTTCCGGTAAAGCCAAACCGACTCGCAACGGTTCAAGAGGAAGCCACAAAGGCGTATATCGAGGCCAGGGAGTGGGTAAGGAAAGAGGTACATAAGAGATGGGTACAAGAGGCATACCCGGAGTCCTATATATATCGACCACCGTACCGCGATTGCTGGACTTTCATGACGCTTCCGAAATTCCTGGCCGGTAGGAGACACCAGATGAGATCGAACAAGAGCTATCCAAGAGGGCAGGCAAGCTGGTCCAGACAGGACCAGGATCCGACTTGTGACCTATGTCTACAGTCAGTTCAGACCTTCGAACACGTGATTACTGTTTGCCCCAGCCTGGCTCGGCCAAAGGAGGGGGTAGATCAGGGGATGTTTGACATAAGCCCAGGCTCAGCCCTATGGGAAAGAGGGGATAAAGGGAAAGCCTTGACGAAGGGTTTTGTTTCCTTTGTAACGCAGAATAGGTTAAACTTTCCAGTTATGTTGGGAATTTTTCCGTTTATGAGAAACTCGGACCTGACGTCCTGATTTTGATTTTCCCACCCTGGGGCTGATGACTTGATGTTTATGATAGTGTTTCAATTGTTATTTGTTATTTTATGGGGGAGGCGAAGTTTCTTATATTATTGGGGTTTTTAGGCCATACCTCAGGGTGAATGCCAGGATTTCCCTGTACTTAGTATGAATAAAACCACGGATTTAACAAAAAAAAAAAAAAAAAAAAAAGCATATCTGCTTTCAATTCTGTCCATCAAAAGTTAGACTCTGTGCTAGTTGCACACTTCTTATAAACTATGCTTCTTCTGGGATGATGACTCACCTACACACACTACAACAAATGGGGAAGGCAAATCTTGGCTGAGACGCACGAGTTCCACAAAAGCCGGAGTAATTGAGAATGCCGCTAGGACGCCTAGAATTTCCTCCTTCAGATTTAGGGGAGAAAACACTGAAAAAAAATCCCTTTCAGCCCTCAGTTGAGACAAATGAAGGGAAAAAATCGAACAGACCTTACTGGGAGAGGCAACTCCAAGGTCCCAGCGAGATTCTCAGTCATCGCAGTCTTTACGATAAGTTTACCGGTATCGTGCCGTAGCAACGGCAATGGTGCCGTGAAATTGGGGCACGTTACAATAACAACATACCGTAGCGGTATTACGGTTTTTTTTTTGTGAAGAACTTGGAAAATTTTACACAAGTCTAAATGTAACAAGTACAGAACACTACCGGTATTCCACAATTGTGATGGAAGAAATAAACTGCTTGTCTTATGGTATTATTACCTTGCAGGATGCTACGGCAGTCTAGGAGCGACGATATGATGCCGGATTAAAGGCTATTGATAACGAGTAGGTCTAAGCTACAAGTACGATGATTTTCCCTCGCGTCTTGTGATAAGGCTCTCTTCATGGTGCGTGACATGTTACCGGAATAGTGGCGGGGATCAGGACAGGATGATTACAGGCACAGGGCTGGTTGGGAGTCTTACTTGAAGGAGCACAAAGCGAGAAATTGGTCACACCCTCACGATTTACGGTTCACCTTAACCAAGATAGTTTTCACGTGCTCCTCTCTCACTCCTCCTCCACTTGCAAGCCATACCGTACTGGTACTCGAGCGCTGGTATTCTGCTGGTATCCTGTCGTTTGGGATTCGTCTTGGCAGCACCTCCCTCTCTCCCTCCCCACCTCCCCCCCCTCGCTCTCTCCTTCCTCGCCAAACTAATTCTCTCTGCCTGCCCTCCGCTCTAGTATTTCCAAAGTTCAACGATGCCCCCAAACAAAGTCCGCTTCTCGCCCACCGTCTCCCGCTCTCATACTCCACCGCACTCACCTTCGCCAACCCCCTCCAACCCATCAATCCACTATAACACCGACGATGACCAGGACTCCGACGACGACGATGACACTGTGCGTAGGAATCTCCTTTCGACAACGGTGCGACCGCTGGTGCGCCGGCGTAGACGACCGATTAAGCGGAATGTATGGGTGAAGCTTGGAATGACGGTCTTGCTGGCTGTAGCTTTACTGGGGTTGGGAGTTTTGTTCGGAGTTATCTTTTGGGAAAATGAGGAGGGGATTGGTGCGTCTTCCTTTAGTCCTGGGGGTGAAGGAGATAAGAAATAAGGGTCGCAGTGGGAGGGAAATGGGATTGTCGGGGTTTAAGATCAAGAAAGCAGGGCTGACGGAAGGTGCGCTGAGATTCGGGGGTGTAGTTGATGATGGGATCCTGGTTGATGCGCCAAGGGGGGCGGTTAGCAGTGATGTAGGGCCCTCTTCACCGATCGTTCGTCTGAAGATTTGATTGGCGGGAAGAGTGTGCTGATTATGCGGGATACGGTGCACTAGGTTCTTACCTGCTCGAGAATTGGCGTGGGGCTTTTGAAGAAGGGTGGGAATGCGGTTGATGCTGCTATCGGTAACGTCTATTACTTCGTGGCTCGGGTTAGGGTTGTGGTGCTGATTGTTGTGTAAGGGACCGGGGTGTGTATTGGGGTTGTGAATAGCTTCGCTAGTGGTGTTGGCGGTGGGGGGTTCATGGTGGTGCGCGAGGGTGATGGGCGATCTAAAGCTTACAATTTTAGGGAAATGGCGCCGGGGAATGCTTCCCGGGATATGTACAATGGTTTGTCCTCTTCCTTCTGCGGTTTCCTCTCTGTCCGTTGTTGGGTCTTGGTTAGGGCACAGGCTGAACGGGTACAACTATCATACAGGAGATCCACTGAAAGCACAGATCGGCGGTCTCGCCATTGCAATTCCCGGAGAAGTCCACGGATACGCTACGGTACACGCCCGGTCTGGCCGGATACCCTGGCGAGATATTTGGCAGCCGTCGATAGACTTAGCAAGAAGAGGTTTCCGCGTCCCGCCAACACTAGCGAGAATTATCGCCAGGGAGGCGCCATTCTTTCGACAGCACAAGGAGGAATGGGAATTTCTGTTTCACCAGGACACCGGCGAGCTCTTGCAAGTTGGGGAGCTCATGAAGAGGGAGGCGTACGCACGCACGCTTGAGGTTATTGCTGGCAAGGGGGAGTATACTCGTGGTGGAGTATATTCTGGAGTGAAGCAATTCTATAACGGAAGTATTGCGGGACAACTCGTTGAGACTGCGAACAGACATGGTGGTATATTGACTACTGAGGACTTCTCGAAGTACTTTACAATCATCGAGGATACGCTCAAAACTGACTTTTACGGACGGGAGGTTATCACCTGCCCACCCCCTTGCAGGTATGTCTAGCTAGTTAGGCGTTTTAGGTGTATGGGGGAGGCTTTTCTAATTGAATTTGTTGGCCGCAGTGGGGCTGTATTAATCGAGGGATTGAATATTGCTGAAAAATTGGATATGAATGACCCCGATAAGTCATTATCCTACCATTATTTAGTGGAGTATGTTTTTTTTTTCTTTTTTTTTCCTGTTCTATAGACGTGCCAATGTGAGCTAACTGTTCCTGCAGGATAATGAAGTGGATATCAGCAGGGCGCACTGAACTGGGAGATCCAGCGGACCCAGTTGTAGCATCCAATTCCAAAAGGATAGGCCAACTGCAAAGCAAATCCTACGCAGAAGCTGTTCGGGCAAACATATCCGCTGACACCACCTACTCCTGGGAACACTACAACCCAGCGTACGAGCCAGTAGATCCCAAGGGAACCTCGCACTTGTCTGTTCTAGACAATTACGGGAATGCCGTAGCCCTCACCACCACCGTGAACTTGTACTGGGGTGCTAAAGTCCATGACCCGCAAACCGGTATCGTCCTGAACTCGGAGATGGACGACTTTTCCATCCCTGGTCGCCCGAACGCGTATCGTCTCGAGCCGTCGATATATAATTACATCATCCCCCACAAGAGGCCCTTGTCATCCACCACTCCCACCATCATCATTGAAGAGGACGGAGCGCCCGGTCTCGTAATTGGTGGCTCAGGTGGCTCACGGATTGTCACAGGTGTATTCCAGGCTATCGTGAAGAATTACTTGTGGGGATACAGCCTTTTGGACACCATTAAGAGTCCTCGGCTACACCACCAATTAATCCCCGAGGTGGTGTTTGCCGAGAGCGGTGCTGAGGGATGGATCCTCGAGGGGCTTGAAGAGCGTGGGCACGTCGTTCAACAAAAAGGCCTGGGAGTAGCGTCTGGTGGGAGCGTCATACAGGTTGTGAAGGGTATGGATAGCGGTCGAGTGGAAGCTGTGGCTGATTGGTGGAGAAAAGGAGGCGTAGGTTTTTTTTTTTTTTTT
>QFET01005017.1:0-36411 GCA_003316355.1 Tuber calosporum | reverse complement strand
TTTTTTTTTTTTTTTTTTTTCCTTCCTATCGCCTTGCACCTTTTCGCTCTCGATTCCGCCCTCCCGATCCATTGCTCTCTTCACGTGGATGTCATTGGGGTTACTTTTTCTACTCTGTCCCTTTTGGCATAATAGTCGATCTGACAGGGCTGGTTGCGTTCTACAGAGAGCCGCCGGGTATTGAATTGAGCGCATACGTGATAACACCGCGGGGGTGGGGTAAGTTTAGTGTTTGAGTAACACTGGCCCTGATACGGAAACTAGGGTCTTGTTGAGGGAGGTTCCCACGCTCATCTCAACTACCCTACCCCTCCGGTACGCTAGTAAATATACAACCTTGATAGAGCGGGTATAGGTACTGTGCGGGCGTAGGTTATGAGCTAGGATAAGGTAGATAGAAACGCTTCTTGTTTTTTGTTTGCATGATTGTCCCTTTTGCGGACCGGAAGTTATTGGATGGGATGGTGGTTTTTAATTCCTCTGGTAGTAGCGAGAGCTACAATAACTATTAATTCTTACTCCTGACTCCTTTATTCAGCCAGTTCCATTTCTTTTTCCCTTCACAATGTTAGGCTGGCATTGGCAACCACCTGGGATATACAAGTACAGTAAATTTAATTGCTCGGTGGTAAGGTTCTTATCCAGGAAGGAGCAAGTTCCGGCCCAAGCAACGGGCTTTCGGGGGCGCAGAAACCCTTTTGTTGGCCCAGTGTTGGGGGTGTCTTTTTTTCCGGACGTGGGTTACCGGGGGTTTCGTTTCGCTTACCCTGCTTTGGGGGTAAGAGCTACCCCGGCTGCAAATCCAGGTGCCCTTTGGATGAGGTATCATAGGTACAGTATCATAATATTATCATACTCATCTATCCGCTTGCTTACCTATTATATACCGGTACCTGTGGGTTGTGCTGTACCTCTCTGGGGTGGGATGGAGCGTAATCATTTGCTATATGCTTTCCTTGCGCCTAAGGGAGGAGATTACGGGGGGGAGAATGGCTCTGGTCGAAGTAAGGTGAGGTACCGGTTCAAATCCCCTCCTTACAGGTGCGACGGAGGAGGTTGGAGGGAGGGGGCGGAGATATCGACTGTATGGTTTTGACGGTACAGTAGATTCATCGAGTACGTAGCTGCTGCCTTACCAGGCGTTTACGCGGATCCGTTTTAGCATTTTGAAGTTGCGGGATGGATCAGAGGGTGACTTTTGGTGGATGGGGCTGCGAGGTGTAGTAATAGTTTGTAATTAATTCTACGTGGTTGGAAAGTTGAGGGTTACCGGTAGTCTACGGTAGTTTCCTTGGTTGTTGAATATGGTCGTTACTTGTATGATGATAGTCTACAGCACTTGGGTGGAGGGGAAGGAAGGAACTGTGCTCGAGTAGGGAAGGAGTATCGACGGATGGGTAGGTACGGTATCTTAGTGGATGTGCGGGAGGAAGAGAAAAATAAGTTGGTTCAACGTCACAGGGATGTGTTCCTTTTGGAATTCTCCTACCCCCCAACATTTTCTTTTTTTCTCTCTTTTTTTTCTTTTTTTCTTTTTGATACCCTCTCGGTATGTCCCAACATACCTTGTCCAGTTCCACCTCACTTATCTACGATATCTGAACGGTGCCCCCCCCCCCCCTCTAAAGCCAAGAGAGAGAAAAACCCTCCTGGTCCATCAATTCCTCTCCTCTCCTCTGTCCATATCTTTATTAAAACTTTCGTCCTGCCCCTCCTCCTCTTCGACTCTCTTTCTGCCTTCCGCCAATTCTTGAAATCTCCTTTCCATTTCCCCTTTTGTTCTCGTTCTACACTTACAGTAATATCCCATTTCCCTTCTGCTCTGCTTCTACCATCCCATCGTCATCACCCATCACACCACAGCTCTTTACCGGAGTCTCCTTCCAGCCGCATTTCGGAATCATCTCCCCACTTCACACCGTTTTATCCTCCCCTCCCTCCTATATCACCTCCCTCCCTCCTCCTCCTCCGTTTGCCTTCGTAACAAAGCCCTCCTCGAGAGGAGAAGGAATCATAACCACCGCAACATGGCGTCCGATACGTCGGCCAGCGTCGCCGCTATAATGCGGCATAACGGGACGGCAGGGGAGCCCGGGGGCAAGAAGAGACAGGTCATACCGAGTTATTCCGCAAAATTTAATCTTGCACCTCACTTTATTGGTGGGAATCATCTTGCTGTTGCCGCACCTGGTCCTGTGAAGGACTTTGTTGCGTCGCACGATGGTCACACCGTCATTGAGAAGGTATGAATCCTCATCGTCGTCCTCGATTTATCCATCTCCCGTAGCGATTGACCGAAAAGGAGCTAAATTGGCAATTCTGGTGGGGGTTTAGGTTTTGATTGCAAATAACGGGATTGCGGCAGTTAAAGGGATTAGAGGTGTGAGGAAATGGGCGTATGAGACGTTCGGTGATGAGAGAGCTATACAATTCACCGTGATGGCTACACCAGAAGATTTACAGGCCAACGCGGATTACATTCGTATGGCGGATCAATACGTTGAGGTTTGCCTCCTCCCATTTTTGAAACACCCCTCTTCACCTACTGGCCTCTGGCTGTTCAATCACTCTGCGATTTTGTGAGGGAGAGTGGTTGGCAGTGGTGGTGGGGGGAGGGTTGAGGTTAAAGTTTATTTAGGAGCCTCACCCGAAGCTAATTGATTGTGCCATATAGGTGCCCGGGGGCACGAATAATAACAACTATGCCAACGTAGAGTTAATTGTTGATGTTGCAGAGAGAATGGGGGTTCATGCCGTTTGGGCTGGATGGTGCGTTCGCATTGATTGATGAATTTGGTGATGGGGATAAAAAGGGGTTTTTTTTATTACGCCATAATGCTGATGGATTTTTTTTTTTTTTACGCAGGGGCCATGCGAGCGAGAACCCAAAATTGCCAGAGGGCTTAGCTGCGTCGAAAAATAAGATTCTTTTTATTGGCCCCCCTGGCTCGGCTATGAGATCTCTGGGAGATAAGATCTCGTCGACTATCGTAGCTCAGCATGCTGAGGTTCCGTGTATTCCTTGGAGCGGGCTGGGGGTCAAAGAGGTAGTGATTGACTCGGAGGGGTTGGTCACCGTTGCGGACGATGTCTATGCCAAAGGGTGCACTCACTCGGCCGAAGAAGCTCTGCAGAAGGCGATGGAGATTGGGTTCCCAGTCATGATCAAGGCCTCAGAAGGCGGAGGAGGAAAGGGTATTCGAAAGGTCGACTCGGAAGAGGGCTTTGCGAACTTTTACAACCAGGTTGCAGGAGAAGTACCTGGCTCCCCAATTTTCGTCATGAAGCTGGCCGGAAACGCTAGACATTTGGAGGTGCAGCTGCTGGCGGACGAGTACGGAAATAATATCTCGCTTTTCGGTCGTGATTGTTCCGTACAGAGGCGACATCAAAAGATTATCGAGGAGGCGCCGGTCACTGTTGCCAACCAGACCACATTCACCAAGATGGAGAAGGCTGCCGTGCGATTGGGAAAGCTTGTCGGATATGTTTCTGCTGGTACTGTTGAGTATCTCTATTCTCACTCGGATGATAGGTTCTACTTCCTCGAGTTGAACCCTCGTCTCCAGGTCGAGCATCCTACTACTGAGATGGTTACTGGTGTGAATCTTCCCGCTGCACAACTTCAGATCGCTATGGGCCTGCCCCTACACAGAATACGTGATATCCGTCTGTTGTACGGTGTTGATCCGGCATCCACCGGCGAGATCGATTTCGATTTCTCCAAGGATGGCTCGCAACTTACCCAGCGAAGGCCAACCCCTAAGGGCCATACCACCGCCTGCCGTATCACTTCCGAGGATCCTGGTGAAGGGTTCAAGCCTTCTAGTGGTATGATGCACGAGCTGAATTTCCGATCCTCCTCAAACGTGTGGGGTTACTTCTCTGTCGGCACCGCCGGAGGCATTCATTCCTTCTCTGACTCACAGTTCGGTCACATTTTTGCCTACGGTGAGAACCGTAGTGCGTCTCGGAAACATATGGTCGTCGCTTTGAAAGAATTGAGTATTCGTGGTGATTTCAGGACAACAGTCGAGTACCTTATTAAGCTTTTGGAAACCCCGGCTTTCGAAGATAACACAATCACTACCGGATGGCTCGACGAACTTATCTCCAACAAGCTTACCACTGAGCGACCGGACACTTTCCTCGCGGTTATTTGTGGTGCTGTTACCAAGGCTCATGTTGCGAGTGAGGTTTGCATGACGGAGTACAAGGCTTCTCTGGAGAGGGGTCAAGTCCCTGCCAAGGATATACTTAAGACAGTATTCCCAGTCGACTTCATATACGAGGGTAAGCGTTACAAGTTCACAGCTACACGATCAAGCGCCGATTCCTACCACCTTTTCATCAACGGTTCCAAGTGCAGTGTTGGCGTGAGGGCCTTGTCGGATGGTGGTTTATTAATCCTGTTGAGCGGGCGCAGTCATAACGTCTATTGGAAGGAGGAGGTCGGAGCCACTCGTGTTAGTGTAGACAGCAAGACATGCCTGCTGGAGCAAGAGAACGATCCTACACAACTTCGAACACCCTCACCAGGAAAGTTGGTCAAGTTCCTCGTCGAAAACGGAGAGCATGTCAAGAAGGGACAGGCATTCGCTGAGGTTGAGGTTATGAAGATGTACATGCCACTCCTTGCACAGGAAGACGGTCACGTCCAACTCATCAAGCAGCCGGGATCTACTCTTGAGGCTGGCGACATCCTCGGTATATTAGCTCTGGATGACCCAAGTCGTGTCAAGCATGCTACTCCCTTCGATGGCCAGCTTCCTGACTTCGGCCCGGCGCAAGTCGTCGGCACCAAGCCGCCACAGAGATTCACACTCCTCACCACCGTCCTCAAGAATATTATCGATGGCTACGACAACCAGGTCATCATGGCCACCTCCCTCAAGGAGCTTATCCAGGTCCTCCGTGGCTTCGAGCTTCCTTACGGGGAATGGGCTGCGCAGTTCTCTGCCCTGCACTCCAGAATGCCACAGAAACTTGACGCCACTTTCTCGCAGGTTGTTGAGAGAGCCAGGTCCCGCAAGGGAGAATTCCCGGCGAAGCAGCTTCGCAAAACCTTGGACAAGTTCTTAGAAGATCATGTTGTTGCTGGTGATGTTGAGCTCTTGAAGTCTGCTCTGCTGCCATTGACTGAGATTATGGATCGGTATTCCGAGGGGTTGAAGGTTCACGAATTGTCTGTTTTCTTGGGGCTCATGGAGCAATATTGGAGCGTTGAGAAGTTATTCTCCGTGAGTTTGTTGTTCCGGAGTCGAGTGGGTTTGATTGTGTGCTAATATTTTACAGGGACCAAATACCCGTGATGAGGACGTTATTCTCAGACTCCGTGATGAAAACAGGGACGATATTAATAAGGTTGTTCAGGCGGTGCTTTCTCACAGCAGAATTGCGTCCAAGAACAATCTCATCCTGGCGATACTCGAGGAGTACCGCCCTAATAAGCCCAACAATGGACCTATCGTTAAATTCTTCCGACCAATTCTCAAGAAGCTCACCGAGTTGGAGTCCCGTGTTTCGACTAAGGTTGCGCTTAAGGCTCGTGAAGTCCTTATTCAATGTGCTCTACCTTCTCTCGAGGAGAGAGCCGCCCAGATGGAACACATCCTCCGCTCCTCCGTTGTCGAGTCGCGATATGGCGAGACTGGATGGGAGCACAGAACCCCTCATCAGGAGACTCTGAAGGAGGTTATCGACTCCAAGTATACTGTCTTTGATGTCCTTCCCACGTTTTTCGCTCACACCGACCCTTGGGTCTCTTTGGCTGCTTTGGAAGTGTACGTTCGCCGAGCGTACAGGGCTTACGAGCTGCATGCTGTCAACTACCACAATTTGGACTCTGAACCTCCATTTATCGTCACTTGGGACTTCCAGCTAAGGAAGGTTGGCGTCACTGAGTATGGTATGACCCAGCCTTCGGCCCCGGCTACCCCTACTGTTGAGCGCGAGGGATTCAAACGTGTCGGATCTATCAGTGATCTTTCGTTCTTGGTTGGAAAGTCTGAGATCGAGCCTGTCCGAAAGGGTGTCATCATTCCTGTCACCTTCCTTGACGAAGCCGAGGAGTACCTTGTTCGCGCTCTCGAGCTCATTCCTCTCGGAAGGGGAGCTAAGCCTACCGGAAGTGGGTTGATGGCTAATCTTGAAGGACGAAGGCGGTCTATGCCCCTTTCTGCGCTCGAAGCTGAAGAAGAGGACTCCCTGTCTGCGGTTTGCAACGTCGCTGTCCGAGATGCTGAATCCATGGATGATAAGAACCTTTTGGAGAGAATTCTTCCGCTTGTCGCTGACCACAAGGATGAGCTTCTTTGCCGTAATGTTCGTCGTATCACATTCATCTGTGGTCACAAGGACGGATCCTATCCTGGATACTTCACTTTCCGTGGCCCCGAATACCGTGAAGAGCAGAGCATTCGTCATATAGAACCTGCGTTGGCTTTCCAGCTTGAGCTGGGTAGATTGTCAAACTTTACCATCAAGCCGGTCTTCACCGAGAACCGTAATATCCACGTCTACGAGGCCTACGGTAAGGAGGTTCAGAGCGATAAGAGGTACTTTACTCGTGCCGTTGTTCGACCGGGTCGCCTGCGAGACGAGATCCCCACTGCTGATTACCTGATTTCCGAGACCGATCGCTTGGTCAATGATATCCTTGACGCTTTGGAGATTATCGGAAATAATAACTCTGATCTTAACCACATCTTCATCAATTTCACTCCTGTTTTCCCCCTCAGCCCCGAGGAGATCGAGCCTGCTCTTGGTGGGTTCATCGAGCGTTTCGGAAGACGCCTCTGGAGACTCCGTGTCACTGGTGCTGAGATCCGTATCATTTGCACCGACCCTAAGAGCGGCCTCGCATACCCCCTTCGTGTTATCATCCAGAATGTGTCTGGTTATGTCATTCAGGTTGAGATGTACGCTGAGCGAAAGACTGATAAAGGGCAATGGGTATTCCACAGCATTGGCACCAAGTCTGGATCCATGCACCTTCGTGCCGTCAATACTCCATACGCCGCCAAGGAATGGTTGCAGCCCAAGAGGTACAAGGCGCATCTTATGGGAACGCAATACGTGTACGATTTCCCCGAGCTATTCAGACAGGCTTTCCATCAGAGCTGGCTGAAGTCCGCCAAGAAGGTTCCTTCGTTTAAGGAGAGGATCCCCCCTCTTACCGAGTGCTTAGAGTATAGCGAATTGGTCTTGGATGATAATGGTGGCCTCGCCGAGGTTCAACGCGAGCCGGGAACCAACGCTCATGGTATGGTTGGTTGGGTATTAACCGCAAAGACCCCTGAGTACCCTCGAGGACGTAAGTTCGTCATTATCGCCAACGACATCACCTTCAGAATCGGATCTTTTGGTCCTGCCGAAGATAAGTTTTTCCACAAGTGCACGGAGTTTGCACGAAAATTGGGTATCCCGAGAATTTACTTGTCGGCCAATTCAGGTGCTAGAATTGGTATGGCGGAGGAGTTGATTCCGCACTTCGAGGTCGCGTGGAATGAGGCAGATAAGCCAGAGTCTGGATTCAAGTACCTCTACTTCACTCCTGAAGTGAACAAGAAATTTGCCGATAGGAAGACTAAGGCGGTTCTCACTGAGCGGATTGTTGAGGAGGGTGAGGAGAGATACAAGATTACGACTATTATCGGACAGGAAGATGGGCTGGGTGTTGAATGTTTGAAGGGGTCTGGGTTGATTGCTGGTGCCACTAGCAGGGCGTATGAGGATATCTTTACTGTCACCCTTGTTACTTGCCGATCCGTCGGTATTGGTGCCTACTTGGTTCGTTTGGGCCAACGTGCTATCCAGATTGAGGGGCAGCCAATCGTGAGTTTTCCGCTTTGTTATTTTACGGGTGATTTTTACTGATTTGTTTTTTTAGATTCTCACTGGTGCCCCGGCTATCAATAAATTGCTAGGTCGTGAGGTCTATACTTCAAACTTGCAATTGGGGGGTACTCAGATTATGTATCGCAATGGTATCTCTCATCTGACTGCCAACGATGATTTCGAGGGCGTCCAGAAGATTGTTGAGTGGATGTCATACGTTCCTGAGAGGCGCGGAGCACCTGTTCCTATCTCACCTTCCCCGGACCCATGGGACCGTGACATCACATATACCCCTCCCACCACCAAGGAAGCCTATGACGTTAGATGGCTGCTTGCTGGGAAGGACGACGAAGAAGGGTATCTGTCTGGCCTGTTTGATAAGGGATCCTTCCAAGAGACTCTTAGCGGATGGGCTAGAACCGTTGTTGTCGGCCGTGCTCGCATTGCTGGTATCCCCATTGGTGTCATTGCCGTTGAAACCCGTTCGGTTGAGAATGTCACTCCTGCCGATCCCGCTAACCCTGATTCTACGGAAATGGTCTCGCTTGAGGCTGGTCAGGTCTGGTATCCTAACTCCGCGTTCAAGACTGCCCAGGCTATCAATGACTTCAATCACGGAGAGCAATTGCCGTTAATGATCCTTGCCAACTGGCGTGGATTCTCCGGTGGTCAGAGGGATATGTACAACGAAGTGCTGAAGTATGGATCTATGATTGTCGATGCTCTTGTCAAGTATGAGCAGCCGATCTTTGTCTACATTCCACCTTATGGTGAGCTTCGCGGTGGCTCATGGGTATGTATTCTCTCTTTTCTATGGGTTCATTTTACTGATTACTATAGGTCGTGGTGGACCCCACTATCAACGCGAGCATGATGGAAATGTATGCCGACGAGGAATCCCGTGCTGGTGTCCTTGAGCCGGAAGGTATCGTCAACATCAAATATCGTCGCGACAAACAACTCGAGACAATGGCCCGCCTCGATCACGTGTACTCCGAATACCGCCACAAACTCGCCTCAGGAACCCTCTCTCAGGAGGAATCCTCCGAAACTAAAGTCAAGATGGCCGAGCGCGAGAACCTCCTCATGCCAGTCTACACTCAAATCTCCCTGCAATTCGCTGACCTGCATGACCGCGCAGGCCGTATGATGGCCAAGGGCACTATCCGCCAACCTCTACAATGGCAACACGCACGTAGGTTCTTTTACTGGCGTATACGCCGTAGATTGAATGAGGAGCTCTTCCTCAAGAAGATGAGTCTTGCGGATCGCTGTTCCACCCGCGAGGAGAACCTTGAGCGCCTCAAATCGCTCATCATAGCCGAAGGGGGCGAGTCCACGGTCTTTGACGACAACGACAGGCTCGTCGCAACCTGGTACGAGGAGAACAAAAAGGAGGTACTTGCTAAGATTGAGGGCCTACGCCAGGACGGAATCGCATCAGAGGTTGAAGGACTTTTGCAAAAGAATGGAAAGAGTGCGCTGCGGGGTGTTGCTGCTGCATTGGCGAAGTTGTCGGATGGGGATAGGGATGAGGTTATGAAGATGCTTGCTGGTGAGAAATAGTTAATTGCCTTCCTTTCTCTTTCCTCTTTTCTTATTTTTCTCTTTCTCTTAAATCACCCGGTTTCCTGTATCACATTTTTTTTCCCTTTTTTTTTCTTCTCTATTTTTTTCGTTTAAAAATATTATTTTGCGGATTATATACATGCATGGCTTTACGACGGGCGGATGGATGGATGGATAAGTAAATAGATGGGTGCCCTATACTATATCTCGATTGATACCGGTTTTTTTCGTGCATTGCATTGTTGTGAAGTATGGATCATGTAGGATACACGCATTGAGGGGGGATATATCTGTACGTATGGTACTTCAACCAAAGTTTGCCCTCCCCCTACAGTTCTTGGGAAATCCGAGCTACTGAATTATCAGCATTCGAGAAACCCCCTTGAAATTAATTCCTCTTGTCGTTCTGTAGGGGATCTCTTTTGCCAAGCTTCCGTTGACTTGTCCCATTGTTATCTTTATACCGGTAGTGGAGTTATGAAAAATCAATTACCGGAACCATTTGTCAGCTGGCGATTTGGTGAGGGTGTGCAACATTCCCGATTCCGGCTCCTGTTGGGGTAGCGACTTTCCCAATGACCTTAGGTGAAAGCAAAAAAAGAACCGTGGGCAAGTTCTAACCTATTGCTCAGATAATTGCACGAGAAGAGATCGAATGATACCTTCTCGAGAAGTGGCCAACCTATCATACTCCCAATTTAGAAATCTTGGGTCAGGTCCGTCTTGAGAGCGAGTTTTGGTTGTCGGGAACCATACTTATATAGTATGCGGAGTGAGCGATACCCGGCACTGCACCGAGTCGCGATAATTAGTCACAAGATCGAAGTTTATCATCCGAACACTACGAGCATACTGTACGGCTGCCGATAGTCCTTCGTATTTGGTGCCCCCGCAAGGCCAAGGCATCTGCCTCGATTCATCCTTAATGTGCCGTGCTAGGACCTTCGAGTGAGATCGCGTGCATCAAGGCCCACAGAAAACCGCCCGGAGCAAAAACTGTACTCTCTGCTGGCATAATCACCGATACTGAGCATTCCGATTGCTGAAATACGACTCCCTCCTCTTATGGCTCGTGCTTGTAACGGCTCGGATATGGCTCGAGGGTGAGTCGGATGAATGACTCGTAGATATTTCCTCGATATGGGGTAGTGCTCTTGCCTAAGGATACAAGGGCACATATAGAGAGATAGAACTTGTCTTGTTTAAGAGAATCAGCTCAGGTTCGGAATATAATCTCCAAGTCTCAACCATATCTGCCCAGTTCTTGCTACCAACTCTATCAATAGAACCGGTGTCTGAATACCAATATTGTCACAAACACTAACACAATCAAAGCCAACGGGAATATGATAGCCCCACATGATCCACTTGTGTTATTTTCAAGCACACGACTGACACTGCACACCACCGCAGTCTAAATCACTCACTGGGCACGCAATCAACCAGTCTGAAAGAAACGCAAGAGAAATAGCTATAAGACAAAAAAGGAAACCAAGAAAATCAAACGCCGGAATAGCCCCTGGTAAAACTATGTACAATTTCCATTTTAGAAAGAGGAAAGGAGGAGAGGAGGGGAAAAAAATAAACAAAAGGAATGAACAGCTAATTTAATTCCACCCTAAGCTATACAATTACCAGAAGCAAGATAACCGGATCTATCCGTCCGCTCTATACGTCCATCATTCTCACGCGTCCGCGACAGCAAGGGCCGTAGTAACGGTGGCAGGCACTTCAGCGGTTGTGGGCGGGGCGTCTTCCCCATGATTATGAAGCTGTTGCCCGGTAAGGTAGACCTCCTCAATAATGCTCTGCTTCCAGGAGTCCACTAGGATTCCCCAAAGATATCCTAACCCGAAAAGGAAGAAGATCGCAAAGACCGCAGGGTAACTGTAGCGATATATTTGGCTGATCTGTTCTGCGGGAGCGTCTTTGACTACTGGTTCGTTAGTATGGAGCTATAATAGGAATAGGGGAGAGGTAAGGGGAATTTACGAAAAGTGTTGGCTGCGACGGAGCCTAGAGCCAGCGGGAGTAGTAACGCTACAAGCATAAAGCCGCCGGCAGGAGCGATAAAATGTTTGGTTGCGAGTTTGACGTCTGGGTCTAGATAGCCGCGTGCGACCACACCCCGTAAAGATCGCGCCCAGGCGCTATCCCCATTGACTAGGAGCATCCGACCCATCACCTTGATGTAAAGAACCCCAAGTGTCCAGTCTTGGATAAAGTGGATCACGTGTTGCTTATCGTTGGAGAAGTAGGTGTGAATGGGGATGATGACATAGAACTCTATCATCAGTGCCAATAACGTAGGGAGTACAATGCCAAATGCTGTGAGGACGTATGAGATTTTAGCAACGCGGACAAGCCATTTGCCCATTGCCCGCCAGAGATTCTCGCTTTCCCTTGCAGTACGTATCCCCCTTCTGATCAAACTCCTTGCCAATTTCCATTTCGCCCCAGCGTAGGCAAAAGCTCCAATAATGTAAATCCCGACACTAAAAGCGTAAATGTCATTCAGTTTAATATTCGGGGGCACCAGTTGCTTCAGTACGGTCCTTCCAATAAGTAATGGGCCAATGGTCACTCCAATCCCTGTGAAGGCAGCAAACCCCCAAATAGCCAAGACAAGGAGCCCAATTCGCGTCTTGAACCAAGGCGGAAGATAGACAAGCTTAAAATCAGAAGAATTGGGACCATTTGCTGAATCGACAGGATCCTCTTGCTCATCAAGGCGGACGTTATCCTCGGTGACAGGAATGAAGACTCTTCTCCCTTTGGGCCTTCGCACGGAGTCCGATGCTGGGGCTCTAACATATCTCCCGTCTCTTTGAAAATAAACCTCCACACCGGCTCCCCTAGTTTCCTCCAGGGCATCTGTTTCGATTATCGGGTGGTTGATGTCTCCTTTCTTGCGCAACAGCCGAGCAGCCCAGCCTTGCCGAACATGGTGCCCTTCTTCATCTGCCGTCCTATCCCCAAACATGAAGCTAGTCAACCTCAGGAAGCGCGCGCACCTCCTAAACCACCACCCGTACATCTTCTGTAGCCCATCAGAGGGCTTGACAAACTGGACGGCGATAGGCATAAAGAAGTTGTAGAACAACAAATCCACGGGAAATTCGAGTACAGGCTCATTAGACGACCAGTGGATGGGAAGCACAGATTCAGTAACCAAATATAAAGACCAAACTACCCCGCCCAAGCAAACAATTACCAAAACGCCATAAATGAGTGCGCTGAAGCCTATTTTTCGCAGTTGCATCATAACAGGCCTATCGAGTACGTCTTTTACCGGGTGAAAGTTTGGATCATCAGGATCCCGGATAAAGTCTTTTGAAGTGTTAGTGGTATTCGGCCAAAGGATAGATGCTTCAAACTCACAGAGCACACCCGATCTCATAATCTTCCGGCACATTGATACAAAGAGAGCGAAATGGAACATGTAACATGTCCCAACAAACCAGTGCACGAACACGCTTGTCAATGGGAAGTCGGCAAAAAATTGAATCCGGGAGATGATCGTGGCTTCCTCGAACAAAGGCAAAAGGGCGAAATCTAGAACAAAAGAAAAGAAAAGAAAAAAGGGTTAAACTCTGTAGAACGGGTTACAGGAATGTGGACTCACCAAGTAGCAGCCCGCAGTAAAGAGGAAATGCAAGCATCTCGGTCCCTATGATCAGCACAACCTTCATCACTCCTCCAGCTTGTGACAGTAACTCAACAGCAATCTTTTCCAGAGCTCTGCCATTTACGGCAAGATCTCTCTTCCTAGCACTTTGAAGATAGAGCATTCCAACGATAGTGAACAGTGCATACCCAATGAACACCGCAGTGACTCGATCCCATACGCTCCAAATGTAGACAGGATCCAGCGATGGGAGACTTTCGAGAGAGATATCCTGGGCAGTAGCGTTTGTAGCATTCTGTGGAGTTCGAGAAAGAGCGGCAATAACTTTTGTAAAACTAGAATTGAAGAATGCAACTGGTGTTGAAATGTTAACACCTTTGTCCTGGAGAAACGAAAGTGAGTATGTTTGGTTAGTTCCAGATCCCAATTTCTCTATCGCCCAATTGATTCCAAGAGAAGCTTTCAACCATCCCTGCCGGGTTAGAGCAGACGCTGGCGGAGCACCGGTTGACGGAAACGTCCTCAAATCCATATAGATGGACTTGAGATTAGCCATTTTCCGTGTTACCCTGTCCTGGCCGTCTAGGGCCAGCCGTTTAAGAATGTTTGATAGGAGCAAGCTAGAAGAAGCCCCCGAGAACACAGGAACAACACGTTCAATCGGCCTGAACAGGAAGCGCATGACTTGCTCCACAACCAATAGGAGCGAAAAGAGAAGACAGGTTGAAAATTCAACGGCAAATTCTGCGACGAAAGAAACTACGGTGGTGGGAACCTTGATGAGAAAGAGAATAGGGTTTGCCTAATAAGTAATGTTAGAAAGTCAAGACCGATCCCGTACGTAAAGAAGCCCAGTACCAAAATTATCATAACGATTTTTCCCATGACATACGGGAAGGCAACACCAATTGCTACAGTAGTTGTTATCAACACGATACTAATGGCTGCGTTCTGGAGCAATCCAGCAAGTGGCCCTCTCATCCCAATCAACTCCATGATACCATCAATATCATCGGCAGCATCTTCGTCGGCTATCGCCTGCAGGGCATCCGCGGGTAATCCAAGACCAGGCCCGTCGGCAACCTCGTTTTCCCCGTTACCGCCAGCATCAGCGCCATCATCAGCGCCATTCTCGGTCCCAGTGTCGTTTTCTGCTATCGCTTGCGCAACTTCCCGTGCAATATCATCATCAGCGTCCCTATCCCACCAATCAAACGGCCGAGGTGGCTGATGTGGGACAGGTTCTTGTATAGGCACTGGAGACCCCTGGATAGCCTCAACTTCCGGACCCTGTGCCTCGAGTGGCTCAGATATATTAGGCTCCCCAACCTCATGCCCCTTGCTCTGGGCATCTGTGTTCGACATGCCCTCCGCCTCACCACAATCCCGGCGGACACCCTCCCCTAGCCCGATGGGGACCAACTCACCACCCGCATGTGTGGGAAAGCTAGAATGATCTAGTAAAGGATGGCCGGTTGTTGGAGGAGCGGGGAGATAAATTGGCGGCTGTGTGTATTGAGCGGCGACAGGTGTTGGAGCCCTGACCTTTACAGGATCTGACTTTGTTTCAAACGCAAAATTATGGCGACTTGCCATGGCAAAACCTAAAGAGCCTGCCGCAGGTGACTCATAGTAGGAGGAAAGATCAAGGTGTGCAGATGGTGTTTTGATCTCTTTCCCTTTCCCTTTAGAATCAACCACGTCGTCTTCCTCTTCCTCATCTTCCCACTGATCCTCATTATCGATTGAATTCTCGTAAGCTTGAAAAGGAGACTCGGGTCGTTTTCCTTTATCAATTTGATACTCTGTGGGACACGAGCTTGGACTCTCACCGGCTGCAGCCACTCCGGGTGACCTATTGCCAGAAAAGTTATACAAAGGTCTCTCCCCACCCAGAGGAGGCCCCATATCAATAATACCTCTGTTGCAACCGACAGGTGATGGCGCTCCACGGAGCCTTGCTGGGGTCCGACTTCCACTGGAGTTGCCACTCTCGGGAGTGTACACAGGAGATGGTGTCCGACCGCGGCCGATAAAGGAAAATTCAAACTCATATGGAGTCAATGTGCTAGGGCGTTGGGAGCCGTGATCAGAAGCATCAGGCCCCTCCTCCTTTGCACTTTGAATCTCTGCAGGCTGTGACACCGCTTTACGATTAACTTGAGGAGACCTCATAGGTTGATCAGAGCTCTCGCCCAAGTCCCTCGGCCTATTAGTGGTTGGTTCAGAGCTTCTGCCACTCAAAAGATAGCCTTGGCCATATTTCTGCATAGTGTGGATGTCCATATCCGGATTCGAAAAATCTGCGGGGCGATCCTGAACAGAATTCATTCCCGGATCAACTGCGGGTGCAGCCCTGGAGCGTCTCCTTCGCCTTCTTGGGTTGGCAATAACTCTATGAGGTGCCGGCTCAAGTGCACGAGCCAATTCATGCTCCCGTGCAAGGCGATCCTGTGGTGGTGGTGGGTTTATTTGAGGCAATTGAATATCTTCAGCCTGAGGTACCTGAAGCTCTTCCAACTGTGGTAGCGCTATAGCACCCCCCAAAGCAGGTTGTTGCTGGACGACCCATTCACGAATCAAAAAAATCAGAACGAACGATATGACTATTAGTGCCGTCAACAGTTGGCCCTCAAAGATATCCACGATAACTCCGTTTACCGCAGGATATCGAGTAAAGTTGTGGAACGGACTCGGATCAATAAAGAGCCCTCCTAGCCGAACCCCAATGGAGATGGTCGCATTAGAAACAGTAGCGTTGATGGCAGTGGTGACGTTGGCTGCTACCTTGCCCCCATTGACCGGGCTCACTACCGGCCCAGACAATAAAGGAGACCTGAGAAATCCTATGATACCACTACCAAAAGCCGAACTCGTCAAATTCATAACTGCGCTCGATACCGTAGGTGTCCCAGGTAAATTTGTGAGGGGTGTTGTAGTTGCCGAAGCTGTCCTCGTGCGATTATATGCTTGATCTGTCCACCATCCACCATCGCTCAACCAGAACCACATTCTCCACATCCATCGAACACAATATGGTAACCCGCCCAGCCATACACAGCCAACCAATAGTGCTCTTGCCCACAAAAGAAGATTTCTGAATAGATGCCTAAGCAATCTATTCAGGAACAACGGCGTTGGAATAGTAGCAGGCATGTGAGGATGGTAAAGCTTCGTGAAATGAAAAGAAGTCTTGCAAAGCTCGCAATACTCTTTCCCAGAATGCTGCAGCCACTCCAGCAAACTATAAGACGAGGAGAATGTCAGTGTACAACTTAGCAGCACCAAAATAAACGGGTTCGCACAGGGCCGCGATTTTGTAAGAGGGAAAATGGCATACCAGTCTTGGTGAACGAATTTGATGGAGCCGCTGCACTTGCAGGGATGAAACAAAGGCTCCTCCCTCGATCCTTCGGAGCGACATATACGGCAATGATCCGGTTCACCGTTATCGTTCGAACCAGATGCACCATAGGCGGGGTCGTTCATGATGTCTACCTGTGGACCCGATGCCGAAGCCATAATTATGATAAAGAAGAAAGGTTGTGGGGAGAGAATGAAGGGGAAAGTGGGAAGATAGCAAAGGAACGATGGTGTCGGCAGAGCTGAAATGGATGACCCTAGCTTCCACACCAGAAACAGTGGGAGGGTACTTGACCACGGTACCGGCACTGTATCAGAGCTTCAAGGTTCGGGGTCAGTGGGAGAGGGATGATGACGATGAGGATGTGAGAATCGAGCATGCAACGACTCGCGGTCGCCGCCGCCACAACAACCGCTCGAAAGATAGCTGAAGGCACGCGCAAATACCGGTATGGGTAGGTAGAGGAAACTTGGAAGAACAACAGGGAATCCCAAATAAGGAAGGGAATCTGGACCAGGGGTACCACCAGGGAGAGGGAGGGAGAGTTATAGTATGGTGGTGAAGGGGAGGGTAGAGGATGACAATGTAATGAGATAGCCGCTATGAGGGGAGGGATGGAGATTGAATGGTGGGAGGAGGAGGGAGATGGCAAGGTATGGTGTGAAAAAGTCAATTGACAAGATATATATTATCATCTCATACGGTAGCGCACGTACTTGAAGACCCTTGGGCACCGGCAGAGACAGAGTACCGGTAGAAAAGGGTGATGGGGATGTTCTTAGGGTAAGATACGATAAAAAGAGGTATACTGGATCTGTACCGTAACCGTATGGCCTGAATTCGACAAAGGAATTTCAAGGAGAGGCAAGGCTGTCTTTATTTGCCTGTCAGCTGCGTATGGCACATTCACCGGTTTCATGCGTAAACGTGCCAAACCGCGAAGCAGGCCCAGTCCCAGATGGTACGGTGCAAAGAGGGAGGTGTTGCAACGTTTGATGCTCGAGTGGAAGGGACACGGTACGGTAAGAGGAGAGGAAAACGTAAATTCCGAGAAGAAGGCTTTGGGTGACGAGATCTGAGCAAGCAGCCAACAACAACAACAACAACCTGCAACCCTCCCCCTGGCTCTCCCTCAAATTTATCTCCTTGCTTGTTGCATCATACTGTCTTGGCATAAGTTCCTTGTGGTAACTCATAGAATGATGTATCGTGCTACAGTCACATCTGGCTATCCCGAATCTCGATACATTGATTCGGATACTTCGCTGCCCCGTATGAATCTCCGTGAATTCTCAATTTCTTCAGACCAATTCCTACCGGTAATCCGTTGTCCCGGATGACCCGCTGTGCTGGACGGATTCTTTGGATTTCGGCCATCCGGGATACGGCAGCAGGGTGCGACTGCACGAGTATGATACTGTACTTGCAGTTTCAGATGCCCGAGTGACGGAGACCAAACCAAGACATTCCACACCACGGCCAAAACCCCCAGAGAATCGAGCAAGTTATGGAATGGATCAGGTCACTCAATATACGGTATCCTCAACGAGTATGATACAGTACGGTGTTGGTACATATTATGATACCAGTGCTCCAAATGCAAAGCCCACCGGTAGCCCGGAGGCCACAGAGTTACTGGGGTGAATAAAGAGCGAAGATCAGTCAAGAATACAGCACTAGCAATCCACAGTCTGCACTCATCGACAAGAGAGAAGAAAGATACTCGTACTGTGCCGGCAGTCCACTTTATTACCGTATTACCGGTATGATAACTTATCCTCGATTGGAAAAAAGAAAGAAAGAAAAAATAGCGATAATGAGTTGGAAGCACCACAAGTAGACTAGACTACCGTAGGAAACGAAAAGAAACAAAAAAGTGAATGAGAAACAGGGTATAGTACCGTAGGAGAGCAAAACGGTGGCCAAAGAATCCTTCCCCTGGTTGCTTGGTTGCTTGCTTACTTGATCTTCTAAGGCCCTCACCAAGCCTGTAAAAAGCATGTCCGCCATCAAAAGAAAGTAAGAACCCATAACATTACATCACTCCCAAAACGGCCACCACACATCCTAAACCACTGGATCATTCCTGCTTCTCTTCCTGAAACTGGAAGCAAGAGACCACCCATATTATATCACTGAGGTACATGGTGCATGAATCAGGCCTCTCTTCCATCATCATCATCATCATCATTACCATCGTCCTTCTTTCCTTTGCTGCCATCACACCCATATTTAACGAGAAATCTCCTCTCTCATTCCTACCATTTCTCTAACTACACTACATCCCAGTCGTGCTCGGTGACTATTCAAAGGGAGGAAAGGAAAGAAGAAAAAGCCCTCATCAACACCTCCGCTACACATACCGTTGTGCTCAAAAGTACGAGTGCCGGTAGTGCATTCTTGCTCTTAGACTACCGCCATTGATAGCCTGGCTACTGCTTATTGCGGACTCTGGCAGTTCATCATCTCGTGTCTGCCCAGTCAGTCACCTGTGCTGGTACCCTGCCGTTGTCCAGTAAAGGCAGTTCATATTCCATACAATCTGCACATCAAAACGCGTTTCATCATAGTCTTCGCTTCTTTCTACTTCCGCTCCTGACTAACTTTGACGCACCCTCTGCTGGTAGCCACCTCTCTTTCTTCCAACCCGAGCTCTCTTTATTTTTCCCACCTCTCTTCCCTTTCAAATCCAGCTTCTTCTTCCCCATTCTTCCCCCATTCTCCTCCATCCTCCTTCCCCTTTGTTATCTTCGCCTCCATTAGACGCCTCGGTGAAAGGTTACAGCACCTCCCCCTTATCCCCCGAGCGATTAAGATAGCCGGATCCTCTACAGTCCGGAAGAGGAAGAAAAAGAAAAAGGAAAAGACAAAAGACAATATGGGTGCAGCGGGCACCAAGAGGAATGTCAGAGCTCGCCGTCCAACTCCCCGGACAACCGGTGGCAACTCTACCCTTTTTAATGTCGTTGCTAGGTTAGCCTCTGTCACTTATCTCAAACTCCGAAGC
Organism: Tuber calosporum; assembly: GCA_003316355.1. NCBI lineage: Eukaryota > Fungi > Ascomycota > Pezizomycetes > Pezizales > Tuberaceae > Tuber > Tuber calosporum. The sequence goes on along the minus strand of QFET01005017.1, from coordinate 17,004 downwards.
TTCTCCTTGATGGGAGAGCCCTTGGTGACGTACGGCGCTGACAGCTTCCTGGCACTATAGAATTCTGGCATGGTACACATTATACACTGTACTATTCCGCTGCCCCACGATACCAACAAACGATTCCCCCACAATTTGCCATACCTCTCATGCTATCTCAAACGCTCTCCGGCCACATCTCGAACCATACTATGATGCCTACATTTCCCCTTACATCACGAAATATGGTCCTAATGTGAAGTACGCCAATGAGCATTATATTATTCCCGCCCAGAAATTGGCTTCCTCTTCATACCGAAAGTTTGCCGCTCCTCACGTTGCTCGCGGTCAAGAATACACCTCGAAGGAGTACAATAGGTCGGTAAAGCCTCGTGTTGACGAGGTTTGCAAAAAGGCGAAGGTTTATTACGACGGCTACCTTTCTCCTCACGTAGCCACAGCCAATGAGTTCTACGCTACAGCCCAGCCTTATCTAACTGAGGTCGGGAAGATCGCCGAATGGCTTTATAGAGATTTCTTAGTACCTGCGTTTGAGCGAAGCTTGCCGTATGTGATCACTACTTACGAGCAATTAAGGCATATCATTGTTACTATTATTGCTCCTTTGGTAAAGGCCAATGGAGAGAAGGCTGTTGGGTGGGGTATTGGTGTATGGAGTGAGGTTGTTAGGCCCCAGGTTGGGAGGATCGGAAAACGACTTGGAGGCACCGGAAGTGGGTGAGCTGATATTCTCTCCATTTTTCTATTTTTCGTCGTTAGATTCCATTGTGCCTTCTTGTTTCCATGGGAATTTGTAGACAGTGAGTCATGGGGTTTTATAATTGGCGGGTGGGCATCACAGGCCATGTAGCAAGTTATGAGCAGTGGTCAAGAATCATGTTTCCTTATGACAAGCCTTTTCTTTTCTTTTTTCTTTTTCAAATTAGAACATTTCAAAATTCACTCAGTCTAATAACTAATGCAATCTGTTTATGCAGAGTTCCTTCTGCTGCTTCTATCCCGGCCTCAATATTCTCTTCATTTTCTTCGGCCGATACAGCTAAAGCAACCCCATCCGCGGCGTCGTTATCTTCTATCATTTCCTTTGTGTCTGCGGAAGCTGCATCTGCCAAGGCTTCGGCTCCCTCGCAATCAGCCGAGGCCAGTGAGGGTAAGACATCGGAGAATGAGGCTAAGAAGCCTACAAAAGAAGAAACTCGGGAGGTAGTTAAGGCAGACCTTATGGACTGGAAAGTCAAATTCGGCGCAGCCACCGAAAAGGCTGCCAGAGATCTCAACTCACAAATTGACGAAATTTCAATCGGCGCCAAGGATAAACAGGAAATCCGTGTCCAGAAGGAAATCGACTCCTTCGAGGGATTGATTGAACGAGAATTTAGCCTTCTTAAAGAGGTAGTCCAGGAACTCGCAAGACCGGTTGATTCCGGAAAGGGAAAAGAACACCAGCAAACGTCCGAAGAAACCTTTGCTGCTGAATCCAAGAAATCGGGCATTAAAATCAGAGACAAGGCCCAGTCAATCAGAGCCGAGAGCCAGCAATTCCTGTCAGATGTTTACGCCGAGGTTGCTAAGGCTGCCGATAATCATTTGGAGGTCTTGGACTCAGTGCTCGATCTCGCAATGCAGGAGCTGGGAATGAAATGGGCCTGGATGGACTATGTCACGTACAAAGACTGGCAGAAATATCACGAGCTCAAGAAGGACTTTGATAATCTCCGAAGAAGTGTTATCGTGGCTGCTCAGAAGAACCAAAAGCTGATTGAAATCACCCGCTGGACTGAGAGCAATTGGGAAAAAAAGGCAACGGAGATTGCTAAAGAGGCTGCTGATGAGCTTAAGAGGTTGAAGACGGTTTCCAAGGGGAAGATCCAATTGTCTGATCCTAGCGATGATTTTTCCGAGTCGGTTGTTCCGGTCGTCGCACAGGAGGCAGCTCAAGCAGTTATGAAGGAAGCGGAAAGCGCTTTATCCGCGGCGGAGAAATTAATAGACGAAGTATCGGAAGAAGTAATTGGCGCTGAGCAGCTTGTGGCACAAAGTGTGGCTAGTGTCGCAAGCAGGAAAGCGGAGAGCACCGCCAGTATAGCTTCGGAAAAGGTAAGAAACCCCACCACCAAAAGCACTCCAAAGCAATTGTGCCAACAGGAAACCTAGGCACACAGCACGGAACCCAATGCTGCAGAGAGGGCAGCCACAGCAATTCCAGAAGCCGTTGGCAAAGAAGAGCCTACCCCGGTAGCTCCCTCCATCCCCTCCGTTGCTAGCGAGATCCGAGAATCCGTGAAGCCAAAGGTTTGGGGTGGTGTAGATGCCGGTTCCGTTGCAGACTCCAGAGTAGAATATGATGTCGATGGCGACGGAGAGACAGTCGACGAAAAGATACAAAGTGTTGTTGGTTCTGCCAGCTCGAAACTCGCAGACGCCTCTTGGGCCGTTTCTGCGGCAATCGCCGGAGTAACGGCTACTCAATCACCTGGTGAGAAATATGCCTCCGTTGCGAGCGAGAAATACGAATCAGCTATCCGTGCTGCATCGAGTGCACTCTATGGGACTCCACAGCCTGGCGGTGAGTCGCTTGCTAGCATTGCAACTGACAAGTATTCTGCCGCTGTTGCTGCTGCCAGCAGTGTTATCTATGGAACATCACCAACCCCGAAAGCTGAGGCTTTTGCGGCAGAGGCCAAGAGCAAGTACGCAGCAGTTTTGGCTGCGGCAGAAGAGAGTTATTCAAGCCTTCTTGCTTCCGGCGCGAGTGTCCAAAGTCAATACGAGCGCGCTGTTAAACGAGCCTTCATCGTGTATCAATCTGTGATTGATGCGGCAAGCATGGAGGTCCGCGGAACACCACAACCTATAGTCGAAAGCGTGGTTAGCGCTGCAAAGGTTAAGTATCGAGAAGCCTTGAGTGAGGCCCAAAAGACATTTGACGCTTGGTACAATACAGCTTCAACAGCAGTTGCTGGTGAGTGATAATCCACACCCACGACTCACGTAAGTCTATATTTAAATTGTTTTCCAGGTACCTCAATCCCTTCCTACCAACCCGTAGACCCTGCCATCTCCAAACTAGCCGAAAGCGCCGCCTCTGTAGCTGGAGAATACATTGCGACCGCAACCATCAACGCCGAACAGGAATACGAGTCCATGAAAGCCTTCATCTCAGAATTGGTCTATGGCAAAGAACCCACATACACCGAAAGCGCCATGTCCCGCTTCTCCTCCCTCTGGCACGCCACCCCGACGCCATTACTGTCCTGCGCCGGCGGCCCCCACAGCTCCGGCACCAGCGCTGTGGGAAGTACCACGACCTCCCCACCAGCCCTGGAAAGCATAATCTCCTACGCAAACGCCCAAGTCCAATCCGCCATCTCCGCTGCCAGCGAACAGGTCTACGGGCCCACTTCCACCCAGGGAAGCGTGGAAGGCGTGACCAGCGCCGTGGGCGAAGGATACTCATCCGCACACTCCCGCGTCTCCTCCGCAATCTATGGGCGTGAGACAACAGCCGCGTTCGAATCCGCGAACGCACGCATCAGTGCGGCGATCGAGAGCGCCAAGTCTGTGATTTCAGAAGCGGTGTACGGCACGGAGAAGGGCTTCGTCGAGAGTGCCCAGCGTAGGGTGGAAGCCGCGGTTGAGAGCGGCAGGCGGAGGCTCAGCGAGGTCTTGTACGGGCATGCCGCGCGGGCTACCGAAGCGGCTCCCTCTGTGGCGTCGTCGGCCTCCAGCGTCATCGTCCCGCCGGAGAAGGTTGCCAGCGCAGTCAGCAGCGTGACAGAGAAGGTGAAGGAAGCGTACGAAACGGCCAGGGAGGAATTGTAGCTTTTCTTACCCTTTGTTCGCCTCGACAAGCCTGAACTCCAAAACTATTCCCCTTCTGTGTTTCTTATTTTGCTCCTGCGCTGTTTCATGTTTTTACACTCTTGTTTCCCGCGTCCGCTCATCCATCGTAACCGTGCTGCCGGTGCCCTCTAAGTTCAAGCCGTGTATTTTAACTTTCTTTTTCTTTTTCTTTTCCAGGGTACACCTTTCTTATTTCTTCAAGTTTCGCTCCTCAAGGGTCTTTTTGTAAATGTGATGATGACTGGCTATGAGTATGAATAATGGTATGAATATCGGGTTTACTCTAGTGGGAGAGGGAAGGAACATGTTGGGTTGAGGGAAAGTATATAATTACAGTACGGTAGGAGGGCCGTTTTTGCGAATCGTACTGTAAACAAAGCGTCGTAGCGATAATGGTGCAATGGCGGCGGTTATTCTATACGGCACCATGTGAGATGACAAAAGTGCAATACCATTATCAAATACGGTACACGGTACAAGCACCGTTTATCCATCCACTGCGCTCCGCAGCTCTTGTTGGAGTGGGGTGAAGGACACTCGTGATGCAGTGTGTACAGTACGAGTATACCGGGCACGGTAATACAGCACCGTACCCGTGCATCAAGATGACGCCGATAGATTAGCCGAGCAGCCATGTATCGAATTCCGTGATACTGTACCGGAGTACCCATTTCCACAACAGGACGACCAAAAACTCAACAGTCGGCCATCACAGCACGGACAACCACAGTAGCAATCGAAGTGAAGCACAGGAGAGTAGAGTAGAGTAGAAAGGAAGGCAAAGTATAATCCAGCACCGTGATCGGATGGACGTTCCACTACCGGTACTCCTTTCCTAGATTGCATCAACCGATACTTGTATTTATAAAGTACACTGCCGCGAGCATCACGAACGAACGTACTGCATCATACTGTGTAGTAGGTAGGTACACTACCGTAGTAGTATCACAATATCAAACGCGCGGATTACCGTACTTTTCAGACTTTTCATGTTTCTTTCCAAAGATTGTGTACTCGAGTACTGTACTGTACGCTCTTGCGCAGTATGGTGGGGAAATTGGATGTATCCTCGTTTTGTAAGGGGAGGTGGAAACTCCCGAGAGGGAGGGAGAGGGGATGAATCATGGATGGTGGTGGGTATCTTCCACAATCTCAGATTCACACTTTAGCTTTCATAATAGTCTAAGTGTTTACAGTGTTAGTATTCTCTTCCTCCTCTTGTAGGTCACTCGTGCTCGTATAGGAACTCGGATCTACCAATTGCCAATTCCCACGAAAGAAAGGTCCCACCACAATCGGTATGGTATTGTAAGGATGGATGGAAGTGGACACTGGTGTTGGATCATGATGGGAGAAGAAAGAAAGAAAGAGAGAAAGAAAGAAAAAGCATCAAGAGAGAACCCTCAATCACGGTCCTATAGTATATCGTTCGTGCAGTGCAGTATGATACTTTTAGTTACTCCGCTATACTAGTGCGCAGCAAAACCCCCCCCCCGTTAGGCCGCCGATATCGGGATTCGGAAACGAAAAGTTCCTAAGAAGGACTAGCGCTCCCATGACACAGTACCGTACCGTACACGTATATGCTGAGTCATTCGGCTACGCTGGATCTTCTCCAGCTGGCTTTCGCAATTCCGTCAACTTGCCAAGTTAGGCCTACCTTGGGTTTGATGTCGGAATTTACAGGGATGTTGGTGACGGGGCGGAGATAGAGTAGCGAATCGCAAGGGTTCTCACGGTGCTCAAGTATGATACCGGTACCGTACTCGTACTAGCGCTGCACCGCGAGTGGCCGAAGTGACTTGCCAGCCAACTGTGCACTTCTCACCTCGTCAGTGCTTGTACTCACTCTACTTGTATTAGATACAAGTGCCGCAAGCAAAGGGGAATTAACTTACAAGTACTCGTACAAGAGCGGGGGGTTTTTTTTTTTTTTTTTCTTTTTTTTCTTTTTTCGGTTAGGGTTGGGGCAGAGCCTCCGCTCCACCTCCAGGTATACAAGTAGTACGAGTATCCGCTCCGTTCCCGTCCCCATCCCAGTCTCGCAATACTTGTCGGAACCCCGTGCCAGCGTGCTTACGACCTGGGACACGACACATGGTACGGTAAAATAAATATAAAATTACATATTATTATAACATATTATTCCCTGGACAAGCGCTCAGGTACTGTACTGGCACTGCGTCCCGGAACCATGAATCCGCCCCACTACGAGTAGTACTCGTAACTTATCATCTCGCAAGGGTTCAGGTTCAACCAACGGGCATAGAGGCAATGAATTACCTTTTACCCTACTGTACTCGAGTACTTGAGCACCCGAGCACAAGCACGATACCCGCTAGAAAATTAGTGAACAGTTAATTTAGGTTCACCCGCCGAACGATCCCTGTTTTGTATTCGCACTCCTGCTCTAGATTGAGCCAGGTCGGGTTTATCCACCCTTCTCTCTTTGCTTGCCCCGCAATATCAATATTTCTGCGGGGTAGGGCACGGTACCGGTGGGTGCTCGTAGCAGGCAAGAAGTATCCGAAACCAGGGTCGTAAGTAAAGTACTAGTACTCGAGTATGGCCGCTCGGGTGCACACGGATTGTTTTTGCTACCGATACCAGTGCTGTACTGTACTTGAATACGGTACGGTGCTCCTTGCTCGCCACTGTATCATACGAGTATGACACGAGTAACCCCTTCTCAATGTGCTTCCTTTCCTCCACCCTTTTCCCCTTTCACACCAGACCCTGCCGCGCACATCCCTTCCACATCAATACCGGTACCCGTATACGCTCTCTCACTCGAGCATCGAGGATCGTGCTGTAAATACTGGTGCTTTACTAGTTCAGATAAGACTCTCGCTTTCTGTGGCAAGCCATATAAAACCCTAATTGGGGAGGAGATGTGAGGGTGAGGTGGCAGATGGCAGGGACAGTCGGACAGACGAACGGGATTCTCTTGGAGGGAAATAGGCGAGTCTTATGGGTGGGAATGGTTATGCTCGCTTGCGGGGTACGATTGGATGTGACAAGGTAGGTGTGCCCGGAGTCGCGGCTGTGCTTGACTCGACCGGAGCGAGCGAGAGGTGGAGCAAGGAGTCGGGTTTTGGCGGGTTTGGTGGCTAAATCAGTGTGTGGACTCTTCTTTCTTGCTAAATTGCGTTACGGGTAGGGTATGGTAGAGGTACCAGTACTCGTACAAGTATGATATCCTGGGAGATGATTTCGTGCGAGACGAGGATGGTTGACAGGCAGGATACGGAGCGGTACTACATACCATATTGTACCAGTACAAGCACTGCACTCGCAGTCCCTGTCCGGTGCTTGCACGAAAACATCTCCCCTGGTATGATATGATACGGTATGTATGATGCGATACTTGCGCTTTGCTGTTACTTGGGGTGGGGGCACACGAGCAGTTAGTCAGCAAATTTTTCTATTATCATATCATATGATATCATACAAGCGGGATATTTTCAGCGATGGGCTTCAATATTTGATTCAACTATCATAGGTATGCAGAGGTGTGGTCATGGAATTATTTACTGTGTTAATTTTTTTCCTACTCGTCTTGGCTTGATTCTTTCGAGTTCCTGGGCCCTCCTCTCTCCAAGTGAAACGGATCGGATCGGAGCAGTTCAGTTGCGTTGGGAATTACCGGTGTGATAGCATAATCCTCAGTGGCGGAGGAGAAAATTCCCGATCAGCGCAAATTTTACTCGTATTATATAATTTCGACCTTCCCTCTCTACCAGCAATTGGAGGTCACGAGATTTCGTCACCCAGCAAGCCGCTATCCATCTGTCCATCAATTCATCATCATCTTTCACGCACACTCACACCTACCAACTCACTGACCTCTCTCTCTCTCTCTCTCTCTCTCTCTCTCTAACCCTACTTCTCTTCCTTTCCCCTCTCTCCCCCTTACTTCTCTTTAGACTATCTTTCTCCCTCCCCTTCAACGCTAGAGCTTTAACGCGTCCATAAATGACCCGAGCACACTCATGGCTTTCAACTTCAACTGGACGCCCTTAACTACATCAAACACATCATCCAGTGCCTTCTACTCGCACGCAAAATCCCTACTCACCGCTGCATTGAACAAATCACAGAAGCCGCCCATCATCGTCGATGACATATTCGTCGAGGAGCTGAACCTTGGCCAGTCGGCGCCTGAGCTGGAGATTCTGGAGATTGGGGATCTGGCCGAGGACCGATTTCGCGGAATTTTTCGGATGAGCTATGATGGAGACGCTTTTTTGACGTTGAGGACTAAGGTTCAGGTTTGTCTATTCTGCATTGTTTCTTGTGTTTTGTCGGGTTGTTTGATTGTGCTCATAATGATGTGATTAGGCGAATCCGCTGAATACTTATTTGTCTACTACCCCTTCCTATACCTCGCCTACGCCACTCGCTGCTTCTTCGCCCTTGACCATTCCGCTGCAAATCACTCTCTCGCAATTCCGACTGTCTGGCTTTATCATTCTAGTTTTTTCAAAGGCCAAGGGCATTACCCTGGTTTTCCGAAATGATCCATTGGAATCACTCAAAGTTTCCTCCACATTCGACACAATCCCCTTTATCAAGGACTACCTGCAGAAGGAAATTGAAAGGCAGGTTCGGGGCTTGTTCCAAGAGGAGTTGCCGGTAGCGGTGCATCGGTTGTCACTGCGGTTGTGGAATCCCGAGTATGCTGCCTCGTTGGGTCTTGATGCTCATGATCCGGGCCCGTCATCTCCGATCGATGGGAATGAGGACGGAAGTGTGGATGATGCGAAGGCGGCATTTACAAATCCCTTGTTGTCTCCTAGTGATAACTCCGATACCCCGTCCATCGTATTCTCCCAAAAGAACCTGGCTGCATTGAAAGGGCTTTCGGAGGCTCAAAAGACGTTGTCAACGCGCACTCCGCATATCTCGGACGCTGTATTCCGAGTGTGGGCCTCCGGCGGTGGTAGCAGCTCTGCGGGCTGGGAAAGGAGCGTTGACGCACCTGGCACTGCTATGGGCCAACAAACATACACATTCTCGGACACCGGTGAGGCGGTAAGCTCCGCCACGAGCATCCCCCCCTCAAGGCATAGCCTCGCTACCTCCTCGTCGTCATCGGCGTCTGTCGGGGGAGGGACATCGGCACCCAGCACTCGAACCCGTGGGAAGAAGAAGAAGCACCGCATTGTTAACCTCCGCCCTGCCAAGGAATCTGCACACTCAGATTCGGCACCTAATAAACCTACCACATTACCCACACAAACAACCACCACCTCCTCCTCCTCCACAGATCGAAAAGAAGAAGGCCTGCCAACTCCGCAAACACCTGCACCTCCCCAACCTCAGCTCGCCCCGAGTACACCAACTACCACCACCTCCCCATTCTCCCAAGAAGAAAAGATAGTCTTCGAATCACCAGTATCCCCAACCCCATCCCTCTCCCTCGCCACGGAGAACATCACCTATCCCCCGGCCTCTCCCTCCGAGCACCGCCGCCCGCAGTTGCGTGCTGGGTCGGCGTCCTCTTCAGGCATACTCGAGCAGGCGTTTATGAAGAAACTAACCCACGAAATGCAAAAAAGGCTAGAAGATGAGAGAAGGAAGAGAGGAGTCATGGGCGGGGCTAGCGGGAAGATGTGGTGCGAAGTGGAGAGGGAGTTGGCGGGCGTGGGTTTGGGAATAGGAATTGGAATGGGAATGGGGATGGGGGGTGTTGGGGCGCCGCCGGCTTATCGGCAGTAGGTTTGCGGAAATGTTCCCCTCCTTTTTTTCTTTTTTTCTTTCTTTCTTTTTTTTTTGAATCTCCACTCACTCGCTCACTCGTTTGGTTTTTATTTTGCCCCCTTTTTTTTTGGTAGGGGCTTGTATCGTAGATTGGTGCAGACGGGCGTTTTTTATATTTTTTATTTCTCACCTGCTCTTGCTTAACTTAACACTTACGTTGCGTGTGATGATGATGTTACTCTTCACACCTTGCTCATTCACTCAATCATCAGCCTAATTCCTTCCTTTCTTCTTGTCCCTTTTATCTCCCCATTTTGTCTCTCGCACTGGTGCAATGGCTCTTTTTTCTGTCATACATATATTTTTCATCTCTATTTCTACCCCTATTTCATTTCATTCATCTCTTATGTCAGGGTTAGACGGCTTGCTTACTATATACTTCTAAAAGTTGACTTGTTTTTTCTTTCTCTGTTTTTTGTGTTTGCGTTGGGATGTTGGCCCTGGGTTGGGTTTGGGGATGGCGGGCGGAGGGTCGGGGTGCTGTGGTGGTCTGGTGGTCTGGTGTATTTAGGGGTTATCAACACTTTTATCAAGATGTCGTATTTCTAGTGTCTACTCGAGCATAATCCATGGCAACAGCCGTGGCTGTGGAAGAGCTACCGAGGAGCATAATGTGGTACAAGTACGATACCCGAGTAGTGAGTGAATAGGAGTGGGTAGTTGGTTCATGGGACATCACTCGCCCCGAACACGCAACACGAATAGTGGATATGCGAAATGGGCAACATGATAAGCCAGACGCGCCTTTACCGGGATCGGAAAATTGGAGCCCCATGCCGGAAATTACCCTAAGCATGAAAGAACGGGCAAGCACGATGTTTTGTGCACTGGTGACATTGCGTTCGAAGTGATTTATCCAAAACTCCTTGAGCAAAAAAAAAAAAAAAAAAGGTCAGTGTTGCTAACAGCCCAGTCTATCCATCCTGGAGGCAGTTCAGGTCGAGCAAGAGGAGATAATCCTTACCATTTTTCCCTCCCTTTTCCTCTTTCCGAGAGCCCGACAAACCAAGGACGGCACAGACAATTCTCTCTGCAGCCCATAGATGCGGCGACCGCCGCAAATGATGATACTCATGACACTATCCCTGGAAACCTTTCACACAGCACTACCGGACCGCACATCTCACCTGCACGTTGTGAAATGGATGGGAAAAGATTTCTTCCCAAGAAGGAGTGGCAGTGAGGAGGAAGAGGAGGCAAACGACCTGAAATTTTAAGGGGTTTTCCGCATTTGGTGTGTATGGTGCGTTGACTCTTTTCCTCCCTGCCCGGCGATAATTCACGAGATATCACTCATAAGCCCTTTCCCGCCGGCCCACTCCAACCCCCGATAGGGGGTGTCCGACACCCGAGGCAAACGTCGCCGCCTTGAATCGGACATCGTAACTCTGGTGAGCGGGATACAAGTAGGCGCGATGTCGACATCATCATCACATACACTCTCCGAGTAAGAACGAGCACATAGCGCTCGAGGGAATGGGACGTAATCCGGGAGGTATAATATGTTAACAATAGTCGTTGCGAGAATATTTCTGAAGCCTATCGTAGTTCCAGCAGATAGATAGATAGATAGATTCTGGTTTGTTTCTTTATATTATTATATCCACGCTATCCCGTGAGAACAAAAATCCATCGCGGGCGTGCGGTGGCCGATGACATGGATTTACGGGAAGAGCGTAGTGCAGCCCCGGAAAACCCCTCTAAATGCCGATCTTGCATTCGGGGGTCGCCTTCGGAGATGGACAGGCTAACGCGCGGGCTACGGTACGATACACATCTTGTCGACGACTCGGAAAAGCCGTTATCAATATATCATACCTTGTCCAGGAGTATCACACTTCCGGACTCAACCCGCCTGACCCGTCCAAATTCTCGCAAAATTTCTGCCAGAGGCATCGATAAGCCTCGCGAGACCCCCCCCCTTTTATTTTTTTTCGGATCTTCTTCCAAACCTGCCCGAACTCGTAATTGTGTAAAGTCTCTTGTTCCGTGCCCTCTTGGCTGGTATGGGAACCAGGTTCGCCACCGCGTAGCATAATCTTACCCCGCGGTTTCTTCCCTTTTCGCTGGGGTACCGTACATCGTGCGTATGATATAATAAATAAATAAATAAAGAATAGAACTCCTCATTCCTCGACCAGCGGACACACTCACCCGTGGAGAACGAAAAAAAAGAAAAACACCATTTTGCCCTCATTTCTTAAAGAGTGTCATTGCCATGGCAGGCTGGGCAAAAAACCTTTCCTTTTTTTTTTTTTTGAAAAATGGCCCACCAGTAAACCAACAAACAAACATCCCAGATTCCAGAACTATGATACCACTCCAACCAAATCTTTCGCCAAAGTCCCCGCGAGGGAGAGTATGCCCACCTCGGCTACCGTAGATGGCAATCCGGAAGGAAGGAAGGAAAAGGCGATCGGTAATATAACCAACCCATGTACGGCAGGATGGGTCAAGGTATGATAGACCGGATACCAACCCCCACCAAATATCCACCCCGCAGGAGGACCAAGTGAGCCCGCCGGTCCGTCCAAATACCGAATATCAAATGCACATCCCATCCCATCCTATCCCTTCCGTTCGGCTCACGCCAAAGACGTAAAGGGGGGGGGGAAACTGAAAAAGCTAAAACATCCCCAACAGTGAGGTAATTCGAGTGATCGTTTGTGAGTGAATTCGATAGTATCACCTTAGCTGCGCCCCAAAACTCGGATTCCCACCGTCCTTATTCGGCTTGAGGAGTGGGTCGTATCTATCGTATCTATCTAGTCCGGTGTCGGGGTTTATTTAGGTCTCGCCCGTGCGAAGTAGGGCTCTTTTGGCATACCCCCGGTGGAGACACTCCCCGCTCTGGTATTGGCTGATGTATCCCCTTACAGGTTTACCCCTCGCGCAGGTATGATAGATGTTCTACGTACCATCTGGGTCGGAATGGGATATAATGAGCTCGGGGGTGGACTGTGGAATGTTTTTCACGGTGGGAAAAGGTTAGAATAAAGCAAGGTTCTCATCCTCCATGTTTCCGAGTGCTGTACAAGAAGCTATACCGGTACCCCAAGCATCATACCTGAAAGGCATATTGTTGCGGTACTGGAAATATACTGAGGTTCCCAGCTCGCCAAGCCACTGATCCGTAAAGGGATTGTCATCGCAGGAGCGGGCTGTGGTAACCCATAAGGCAACGATACAATATCAGGCTAGCCAAGACTCTAGTGGATAAGGACAAAACAAAAAAAGAAGACTTCCGTTGCGGGGAATTGAACCCCGATCTTGTCGGTGAGAGCGACAGATGCTAACCATTACACCACAACGGATATTCTGATGTTCATAGCTCAAGTTTTGGGCATGTAAACACATGGTAAGGACCTGAACGGACCAGGTCCGTTCGAAGCGAGTTACCTTTTCTGTACCAAAATCTTTTCGTAATTCACCACTATTACCTCCGTGGAGCGTTATTGCCTGGTAAGTTTAGGGTGAAATACGAGGCAGATTATTGGAATCAGCTTGACAGACACCGCTTGTTATTCTTATCATTATTCTATGATATAATATTGGGGTTACGGAGCCGTACCGGTAGGGCTATGGGGCTGATCAACAGATAATAAAACAAGAACTCGCCTGAATGACGGATATGCAGTCTCCAATGGGGCCTACAGAGGTGTTGCTTCTTCTTTACTAGTTCTCGCATATTTCATCCATGATTTCTTCCCCACATCCTTCCTCCTCTACTTCTCTGCCATACTCCATCATCTACATACCTCGCGCAGTTAGCCTTATTTGCCTTCCCCTTTCTCTTCTCTTTCTCATCCCTCCCCGCCTCCTCACTCTCTTGTTCCTCTTCTAATCCCGCCTGGTATCCGCATTCAGTGGTTTGTAAGTTGATGCAGGTCAGATCCTCGCGCTATGATATCCGGATTCCAGAATGTGGATAGCAGGAATGGTGCAATTGGTATATACCCTGAATGAGCAAAGCTTACTGCTTGCACAAGCACAGATCCCTATCACACTGAGGATCAGCCTAGGGAAATGAGTCGCCTATTTTGACGGAACAGATCACCCGGAGCTCTTATAATAAGGGTAGCATGAAAAAAAAAAACCAGGGGTTGTAGAAAGGTACAGTGTTGGACTTGCGCGGAATGGATGCCAAACTAGAGCTATCCCCGGGCCCCCTATCGTTCTACTAGAATATATGGGATTAGTTCTAGAGCACTCAAATCTGCACATGGGCGAGCTATTTTGGTTACATGATGGCGCAAAATAGTGGGGATTTGCCAACAGAACCTCCGAATGGCCATACCGGTACTCGTACACTGATGACCCGAAATTTCGCGAGTTTCAACGAGAGCAGTACGGTATTCGCGGGGGGGGGGGGCAAAGAGACACAAAACAAAAGAGGGGTATCTTCTGAGCACTTCAATCAAGCCATAGTTTCCGAAAGGTGTGGCTGAGGTCGGAAATTTTCGAAAATTACAGGTATTATTGTGTTGGCTTTTGATTGATTTCAATTGCCCCGTACCAGCTAATAAAAGGTTGGCATTTAGTATACCCCGATTGATTTCAACTCTAGAAATATCCCATCACCGCAAATGCAGTCGAAGACGGTAGTAATCATAGCAGCTCATGTGCAACAACCTAGCACGGCACAGCCCCGCTAAACCACGGCCCTGGTATGAGGTTTCTTTAGGGTGTGAAGAGTCCAAGCTCAAAAGAACAATCACTAATTATCTCAGTAGCTAGATCATTGGCTGATGGATAAAGCGATATTGAACGGCCAAGAAACTATCCCAGCATCGCCATATAGGAAAAATTTTCACAGAGGCAAACTTGAGGTGGCCTAATTATGGAAGTTCCGTTTGATTGTTGCTAACAAGTGGCTAGATTATCAATTTCCATGTTCCAATTGACACCGTGCGGAATATTCGCATAAGGTGGATCGATATCTTTTATTATCCTTTTTTTTTCCGACCCGGCTTCAAAAAGGTGAAACTTGCCGGAATACTAGATAAAAATTAACGCTATCATTCAGCAGTAACTTAGGGGTGATATTGACCAGGGTCCATTCAGGGTTACCGGTACGGTATCAGTTTCACACAGACCGAAGAAAGACGCACAAGTCGAATGGGGCGACCAGGTTGGAGTAGTTGCACTCGTACAGTGTGGGAACTCGGTGAAATACATACAGTGCTCTCGTGCACCCAACCAACCTTAGCCGGGTCCTACAAAGTTAGGGTAAGGGGAGCCGTAGAATTTCCTCGAAACTTCCCTGTCCAATCGCTAACCTAGACCCAATTGTAGAATGATAGGTCCGTTCCTGCTTAACGAGGATCACCCATGGTCGGAATAAACCCATCGCCAATCCCAATACTCGAGCAGTCAGCACGGCACCCCACGGATGGCTCGGAGAAAAGTATTTTCTCCACAATTGATTGATTGATTGGCCGGAATTATCTTCTGTGTACTGTACTCGAGTACGAGTACTTGAGGATCCGCACCGTTTTCTAAACAGAGCTGCTATCCCACCCAGGTCCGAGCAAAGAAGCCAGATTTTGGCAGTATGCAAGGATAGTCTTTTTTAAAAAAGGCCTCTGCATTACGAATATGATACGGTACCTGTATGCTGGTAGACCCCGGAACTTGGGGTAAGATGGATACAATCCCTGCATAATGTTCAGGCAGGGTAACCCGCCAGCTATCATTTTATTTCCTGCAGCTCCGAACCACACTGGTAGAGTAGAGATCACAATTAACGCTCCAAATACCGAGAGGCGAGTTGGCTTTTACAAGCTGCGATTATAATATCATAGTCAGCGTGTTAGGAAGCATCAGAAAGCATTCAGATTTGGGATAGGAAATGTGCGGACCAGAAGCTACAGATCTACTGCACAAATGGGGCTCCTCTGCTCTGAAGCTCTTCATGTGAGCCTGGACGGGGTATCTGCAATGTGGATTGCGTTTACACTTGAGCACCCAACTGCTACATGCATTAGGGTTGTAGGCTGACCACCTACTCCTTTTGGAATTGCTGAAAACTTACTTCTCTTCTCCCCCCCCCCTTGATCATTCCTTTTTACGTTTTTGCCTTTCTTATCTTCTTGGTTCTCAATCAAGCATTTTCACCTTATTGGGTCCGACCGCTACATGACCTATCCTAACACAGCGAACCAAATGACACATGCACAGTGATGATATAGCAATGGGCTACGGACTCGGACGGGCTCCAACAAGAACCTGCCAGCAGGTCGGCGAGACCGTGCAATGCATGGAGAACACCCATGAAATCTATCTAATCACATGTACAGTACTTTGGGAATAGAAAGCCGGATGCGG
The DNA here is from genome assembly GCA_003316355.1 of Tuber calosporum. Taxonomy (NCBI): domain Eukaryota; kingdom Fungi; phylum Ascomycota; class Pezizomycetes; order Pezizales; family Tuberaceae; genus Tuber; species Tuber calosporum. Next base: position 1,071 of record QFET01005017.1, on the reverse strand, counting down.
GTGTCTTGGCTAATTATGAGCTACCGGTACATCCTCATTGGCTTGTACCTATACGAGTACGGGAGGGCAGTGGAAGTTGCCGGCACCTGCAGGTCGGGGCTTTGTGTTTGGCCGGCTACTAATTGTCATTCATGCACAGGAGATCACTCGCGGACTGTTTCAGAGGTCATCGCACAATCGCTCCACGACCCCTGCTGCTGACTCTTGGAGATTCCTATCGGTATAGTGGGCAATCTTAGCCGGGACAAGACGAACTCAAATTCCTGTGGCACGGTTTCCCATATTACACCCATCAGCGAGATGGTAAGAAAGCCTCTCAATTCTGTTCGTTGGAGTGCTGCGATACCGTATTTTGTAGCTGCTCACACGGAGCACGATATTTCCTTTAGGTATTGCCGGGCGCAGTGTATTTTGATCAACAACCACTAGCGTCAGCAGTGAAGATCCTGAGCACCGTGCTTCAGCTCAGACTAGCCGTTGTTTGGAGGATCACATCATAGCTTGAAGTAAAAAAACTTTCATCTTCTAGCGTCGTTGCCCAATCACAGACGCCACCGCGGCTAAGATTGCCCCTTAGGAAAAAACATTCGGTCACACCATAACCCCCCCAAGCATCCCAATCATTCAGTCGAATCGAGTTTACTAGCATCTCCTTGTCCGGACGGACCTTCTATGATGCCCCATCTTACTAGCACTCTCATCTCACCTCACAAAGCACTCGCACCCCCAAAGCTCAAGGATCTACCCTTGGCTGGCGCATGCGACCGCTCGAGCCCTGCGAGTGCAGCTTTCCATAGTCTAGCCTTAGATCCTCCTGGGCAAGCCACCGTCTCCTGCCCATCAGGTAAAGACTTCACCACCCACTTTACTTGGTGTCATCGATGATCACTCGATACCCTAGAACCGCTTGGTCACAATTCAAATAACATCCTGCACACCTCGGCGCTTATGCTTTGTCACTCATGTTATGTCTCTTCGGCAAGCGCCACCGATCAGGACAAGCACTCCCAAGTTGCACAGCACGAAAAAAAAAGCAAATACCCCGCCCACAACACCGCTGATGCAGACGCG
>QFET01005016.1:7492-21534 GCA_003316355.1 Tuber calosporum | reverse complement strand
ATTCCGGTAGGGAAATCAAATACAAAAGAAATCAAATCACATGAATGTAATCTGACAAAGGAAAGGCTAACGAGAGTGGTAATAGAGGTACCGGAACATGTACTCATGTTACAGTTTTGCAACAGGTAACTACTTCTCTTTGGGTTGGATAAATATGACCGGACCGTTGTTGTAGTCCGGTATGGGGCGTGGCGCTAATCTCAGCCACCAGGGAAGGAGTACTATTGCAACGAGTAGTACTAGGCGGATTTCCACTATTGCTCTAAGGCCTATGCCTACGTTGTCTTGATAGCCGAACCCTATGGTTCCTATCGCACAACGCCAATAGAGAAATCGAGAGGTAAAGAGGTAAAGTAATTGTATAGGAAAGAACTTAGATGGTTGTGTGAAGAGTCCTAACTACAGGTCGCCTAGAGGTCCTTATATAGGCACTCTTCCCTCAACCCTAACCCTGGTGACTCATACCTGTGAGTCACACATCCTATATGACTCATAGTGAGTCATAGTATGAAATCTATCAGCTGACTCCTCTGAGTCAACTGCGCCGCGTGCCAACCAATCATAACTCATAAAATAAGTCATGTGTCCTAAAGTGGTCACATGCGCAAAACCCATGACTCATAGTATGAGTCATGTGCGAAAATCATTACATCATATAATTCCCAAATGAGTGTCATGAGCACGATCAACCAATTACAACATAACAATGATTGCACAAGTGTGCATCATGTGAAACCCCATGACTTCTAATGAGTCATAGTGCGAAATATAACAACCTTGTGACTCATAACTATGACTTATGCGAAATCCTGCCTTGCTTAGTCACCAATCGTGACACCGAGCCACCGGCAAAGGAGACGCACAACTACATGTGCTTTTGCTGGATGGATCCAAACATACACTCGTGCTCCGATCCACACTGTATGTACCTGAATTCAGATATTCCTTGGTCTCAGAGTCTCGATTGTACGATGCAGGAGTAGAAATACACGTCAAAGGAGGAAAAAGGGATTACAAAAGAGGAGGAAAAGGTCTCATGGCGGCAGAGAAGGAAAACGGACTGTGGCATGTTTTATTATCTAATGATTTTTCATTTATTACACCGTACGAAAAGTTGCATCAGAGTCTTGGACATCCAAGTGTAATTAAGGACTGTTACAAAGACTCGTCTCCCATCGCTCCAGCCAAGGATTTTGAATGCGATACCTGCAAAACGCAAAAATCAACACATTCGTCACCACTGTCTATTGGTATTAAAACTACCAAACCATTCGTGAAGGTTCATTCAGACCTAAGCGGGTGAATATCGGAAAAAACGCTAGGACAAAATGAATATTATATGACATTTGTCGATAATTATTCACGATATTGCTGGATATACCTTCTACGAACTAAGAACGGAGCTGCAACTGCAATCAAACACTTCTGGGAACTGGTTCAAACACAATTTGAAACGAAGATCAAAAGATTTCATAGTGATAATGGAACTGAGTACATCAACCAGGAAGTTAAAGATTTTTTCAACAACAATGGAGTAATACATACCACATCACCACCTAACCACCCTGAACTAAACGGAGTCGCCGAACGGATAAATCGAACTCTTATAACGATAGTAAGATGTATGTTACCATCCAACAAGAAATTTTATGGGGAGAAGCATATTCAACTGCTGTTTACCTATACAATAGACGATGGCATACAACAATCGAAACAACACCATTCGAAAGACTACATAAAATGAAACCCACTATCGACCACTTGCATCCATGGTACACATCAGCAAGGATACATATACCCTCTGAAAAACAAGGCAAATTGGATCCAACAACAGAACAAGGTTACTTAGTAGGCTACACTTCAAATCCTACCGTGTATCGATTCTATGTACCTGGAAGACGCACAGTAACCGAAGCCAAGGATGTTAAGTTTGAGAAGATTAAAGGAGTTTCATTCGAATATCATCACAACCCCGCAACAACAAAATTATCCGAAAACGTTGAACCTATACCTCAACAAACACCAACAACACATCATAAAGAACAAACCATTCCAGACTCCTTCGAGGATACACCAACAACCATCCAGAAATATCCTCATACAGGAATGATTCATCCGAATGTCACAGTTCGCAAAAAACGACAACCTAAATTGACCGAAAAAGGACATGAACTCCTTCAAACACGTGTCAATAAGGAAATCAAAGTCCTTCGCAAAGAACTCGCCAAGCCAGAGAATGATAGGGAAAAGTGTGATCAAATCCGAGAGGAAATACAGGAACACGAAGAGTTACTCTCACAGTTTCAACTCCACACAGCCGGATTAATGTATCATATACCTGACCCTACATCCTACAAGGAAGCTATAGCATCAACAGAAAGAGACGAATGGATCAAAGCTAAGGATGAAGAAATGAATCTGTTGGAAACGAGGGAAGTGGGAGAAATCGTGGACAAACTAACAAATAAAAAAGTAATCAAAGGAAGATGGGTATACAAGGCAAAAGTGAAACAAGATGGAAGTATTGAAGGACGAAAAGGAAGATACTGTGCTAAAGGTTTCAGTGAAATACCGGGAGAAGACTTCGAAGAAGTCTATGCACCGGTCGCAAGACTTGAATCCCTTCGAGTATTCCTCAGCATAGCGGTTCACCGGAACTACACTATACAACAACTCAATATCAAAATCGCTTTCCTTTACGGAGACATCGATACGGAAATATATCTCGAAATGCCTGAAGGATATAGAATACCAGGACAAGTGTGGAAGCTCAAGAAAGCGATATACGGACTAAAGCAATCCCCACGACTCTGGTATCAACAATTGATAAAAACCCTCACATCCTTCGATCTTACGGTTACCGATTTCGACCCATGTATTCTCACCTTAGAAGACTTATTTTGTTGCATATACGTGGATGATATTCTAATAACAGGAAACCCCAAACTGGTTAAACAATGCACGGAACACCTCGAATCCCATTTCCAGTGCACCAATTCAGGAAAAGCGTCTCTTCTATTAGGAATGCAAATCAACCGAACCGATCAAGGTATCAATCTATGCCAGGAAAGATACATCAACGAGTTACTCGAACGATTTGACATGAAGGACGCCAAAACAATAGCAACTCCAGTCGAAACAAATTCTCAACTGACAAAGGTCAAAGACGAAGACGATCGATGCAATCAAACGACATATCAATCCTTAATTGGATCACTTATGTACGCACCAATTGCAACACGACCTGATATTATGCACTCTGTCGCCTTTCTCAGTCAATTTTCATCCCACCCAACCAACACACATCTTTCCGCGGCCAAAAGAGTCCTCCGATACCTTAAAGGAACAACGACAAAAGGACTCAATTACGTCAAACGTAACAACAAGCCTACCCTACAGCTATATAGTGATAGCTCATTCGCATCGAACATCGAAGTTCGAAAATCGTTCACCGGATTAATAGCACAAGTCTACGGAAACACGGTTATATGGAGATCAAAGAAACAGTCAACGGTTGCACTCTCCACAACGGAAGCCGAATACTTAGCATTATGCTTTGCAGCACGACAAAGCGTTTGGATTTGCCTTGGACTGTCACACATGGGTATCAATACGACACCTATTATCTATTGCAACAGCACTGCAGCTATCAAGCTTACCGAAAACAGCGGAGTATCAGATCGAATGAAACACATCGAGGTCAAACATCACTTTACACTAGAGTTACGGGAAGCAGGGAAGTTTCAGATTGAAGGGATAGGAACGGAGGAAAATTTAGCAGATATTTGTACGAAGGGTTTGACCAGGGTATTATTTGAGGTTTTTTCAGTTATGTTAGGAATGGAATCGTAAGGGAAGTGTTGAAATTTACGTTTCCTTATCCTACTAATCATATGACTATGTCGGTCATGTGACATAGTCATGTGATCTTCAAGAAGTATGTAGTGGATTCTAGCATGTTCTGGGTATTTCTTTAAATGTACTATTCGTGTAACCATAAAAGGGTATATAAAGGAGACAACCTGCCCTTCGCTTAGGAAAAGCACGCAACTCAGAATATATTTTATCTTAGTATAACTATACTGTGAGCTTTGACTACCAACTCTAATCACAAGAGCAAGTGTCATTCATCGCATATAATTTCATGACTCAACGACGGGCGGACTGGAAGCTTGGGTTCACTGGGCACCCCGGGCACTAACAAACTGCGGCCACCACAAAGCAATCTCAGCGGGCTAGAAGGGAGAATGAGGATCAGCGGATAGGATAGAAATAGTAGTAAAGCGTCTGCTAGTGTTGTAAAGGGCACATGGCTAGGTTGGAGGCACCGAAAAGGGACATATCTTCAGGACCTTATACCCCGCTGGGTGTCGCTGCCATTCGGGCCTCGAGTAGCTTCATTACTCTCATAGACAAATTCTCGGCAGCCCACGAGAGCGGTGTCCGGCCACCGTCGTCAGGCTTATCGGGGCTAACGCCTTCCCGTCCCAACAATATCTTCACTACTCCATCGTGCCCCTTCTCAGCTGCCCACGAGAGCGGTGTTCGGCCACTATTGTCAGGTCTATCGGGGCTGGTGTCTTTCCGTCCCAGCAATAGTTCCACTGCTACATCATTCCCATTCCCGGCGGCCCACGAGAGCGGTGTTCGGCCGTGATTGTCTGGCCTATCGGGGCTAACGTCTTTCTGTCCCAGCAGTAGCTCCACTGAGGCACCATTCCCATTCCAGGCGGCCCACGAGAGCGGTGTTTGGCCACCATTATCTGGCCTATCGGGGCTAACGTCCTTCCGCCCCAGCAGCAGATCCACTAGTGCATCATTCCCACTCCAGGCGGCCCACGAGAGCGGCGTTTGGCCATCGTTGTCTGGCCTATCGGGGGTAACGTCCTTCCGTCCTAGCAGTAGCTTTACTATTCCATTATTCCTGCCCCAGACGGCCCTCAAGAGCGGTGTTCGGCCACCATTGTCTGGTTTATCAGGGCTAATGTCTTCCCTTCCCAACAGTAGCTTCACTACCCTATCATGCCCCCTCATGACGGCCCACGAGAGCGGTGTTCGGCCATCGTTGTCAGGCATATCGGGGCAAAGGTCTTCCCTTCTCAACAGCAGCTTCGCTACTCCATCGTGCCCATTGTTGGCGGCCCACGAGAGCGGCGTTCGGCCATCATTGCCAGGCTTATTGGGGCTAAGGTCTTCCCTTTCCAACAGCAGCATCACTAGCGCATCATGCCCATTCTCGGCGCCCCACAAGAGCGGTGTTCGGCCGTCATTGTCAGGCCTATCGGGGCTAAGATCTGCTCGTTCCAATAGTAGCTTCACTACTCCATCATGCCCACTCTCGGTGGCCCACAAGAGCGGTGTTCGGCCATCATTGTCAGACCTATCGGGGCTAAGATCTGCTCGTCCGAACAGCAGCTTCACTACTCCACTATGCCCCTTCTCAGCGGCCCATGAGAGCGGTGTTCGTCCACTATTGTCAGGCCTATCGGGGGTAACGTCTTCCCGTCCCAATAGAAGCTTCACTACTCCATCGTACCCCTTGCTAGCGGCCCACGAAAGCGGTGTTCGGCCACCATTGTTAGGCCTATCGGCGCTAACGCCTTCCTGTCCCAACAGTAGCTTCACTACTCCATCACGCCCATGCCGGACAGCCCACCAGAGTAGTGTCCGGCCATCATTGTCAGGCCTATCGGGGCAAACGTCGTCCCGTCCCAACAGTAGCATCACTACTTCATCATACCCCTTCCTAACGGCCCACGAGAGCGGTGTTTGGCCATCATTGTCTGGCTTATCGGGGGTGACGTCCTTCCGCCCCAACAGTAGCTTCACTGCTCCATTATTCCTATTCCAGACGGCCCACCAGAGCGGTGTTCGGCCACCATTGTCAGGCCTATCCGGGCTAACGCCTTTTCGTCCCAAAAGTAGCTTCATTGCTTCATCGTGTCCATTCTCGGCGGCCCATGAGAGCGGCGTCTGGCCACCTTTGTCCGGGCTGTTAGGGTTGATGTATTTCCTTGCAAATAGCAGACTCATTACTTGCGGTGTTTTTTCCCACCTAAGGCCTATGCTCCCAGGATTGACGAAATTCCGACCAAGAAATAGCCTGACCACCCCTTCGCATCCACTCCCAGCGGCCCATGAAAGTGCCGTCCGACCATATTCCGTGTCCGCCACATCAGGTTGAGTGTGCTTCTGCCGCAAGAGTAATTCCACTACTTCTCCATGCCCATGCCTCGCAGCCCATATGAGTGGTGTCTGACCCAAAATATCTCTTTGGTTCACATCCCATCTGTTCATCCCTAACAAATCAATTGCAACTTCAGCAATGCCGAAATACGAAGCACAGTGCAGCGCAGAAAATGACTTGCTGTAATCAAAGTACCACTCTCTGGCCGACTCCCAAAGCAGTCTCGCAGATATGTGTCTGTCGTATCGATCAAGAAGGTCGAGCGCAAGGCGTCTGGAGCAATCCGAGAGCTCCATTCGCATGTGGGTTCCCCAATATAAAGAAGAATATCTCAGGAAAGGTGCGCCAGGAGGGATACGGGATGGGTGGACCGAAAAATCTTTAATGGCCTGGAAATTGAGGTATGTCAAACAAGTTTCCGCTAGCTTCGAGTGAGCTCCGTCAGACAAGTCCGCACGCTGGGAAAGATATTCTTTGAGCGTGAAATGAATCAGCCTAATGACCGAGGACCCTTTATCGACGGCCACAAGTCCCTGGCAACAGTGTAACACCGTTCCGATCGAAGGCACATTGTTGGCGTTGATTTCTGTTGACCCTATCTCGACCGCTAGGGCATGGCATATCTCATCTACACTTAAGGGCCGCTCCGAATTTGAAATCCACATCAAAGCGTCCATCCCGAGTCTTGCTCTATCCCCTTCCTGCGCCTTTATCCGCCCTATTGTCGTACCGTATACGTCCCCCAATCCCAAACCATTTGTCATTGTACAGAGCCTCTCCTGCCTCCGGTGGAGCGTCGATTCCCGTAGGATCGCCTTGATATGTAGAGATACCAGTAGGAATCTAGGCACCGATCTGTCAGCTCATAATTTTACATATTTTTCCAGGCCCTGGCCCAATACTTACATTTCTGAAACCTTCTGGGGAATTTTCTTTATAATGTCCTCCTCCAGGCTTTTGTCCATTGCGTCTCTTGTTGTATCCTCTTTCAGTTTCGCTCGCAGGAATAGGACGATATCATCCTTGGTGGGTGTTAAGCCTACCGTCGCTACCCTACCACCAAGATGTTCCTCTACCTCATCCTGAATATGCAATCTCCCGGCCAGAAATATCCGAGTGCTTGGGGACTTGTGTAGAATTTGTCTCAAGGAATCTAGCAGCTTTGCTCGATACTCCGCCGTGCATTCGTCCAGCGCGTCAATGCATATGAATGTCGGCCTTGAAGGCGAGATATCCTGCAAAAACTCTACAATTTCGCCGAGTTTCAATTTTCGGCCCCCGATCTGCTTTCCCCGGTCTCGAAAAGCCTCAACGATCTTTGCCGGAATCTGGTCGAGTCCACCAACAACCTGTTTTAGGAGGGAGCTCAATATGCTCTCTGGGGACTGCTCCTTCTTCTGCGCGGCGAAGTCGAAATAGAAGCACGCAACCACAGCATTTTGTCCCCTCGCCCAATCGCATAACCTATCTATTACCATAGAGCTAACATCACCCCGTGTTAGCAACACCTCTACTCCATGGAGGATGCGCTCTCTTACGTGATGTAGGTCTTGCCCACCCCCGGATCTCCGCAACAAAACAAGGCCGAACAATCGGGTTCCCCATCGCGAATGCCATCGAACCAATTCCGATATTCCTCTGTTCGTAAGAGCCAGCCTCCCACATCATCGACCCGTTGTGCGCTAATATCTTCGTGCCGTATCCGGGGCTCCAGCGGAGATAACCATGCGAGAATTTTAGCCCTCTCGTCGCCAGTACCAAAGTTATTCACATTATTGAATGAGACGGTATTATAGAATGAGTTGGTAGTATTAAAGCTGTTGGTGTTATTGGAAGAGTTGCTACTTTCCCCGACATGAGATTGTGACATTTTCCTTTTGGGTGCTGCTTGGGAGGTTGTGGATTCGACCAAGAGCGTTCAAAGGATGGGTTCCTGGGGCTGAAGAAACCAGTGCCAAGATAGACGATCTCCTATCCCGTACTGTCGCATACTGGTATGCGTGTAAGAATGTGCTGCACACCTGTGCGACCTTGTACTTGTATGAGTGCGGATATTTTCTTGGTATGGAGTACAGCCACGTGTTTGGCTATGGGCCTATATAAAGTTGAGTTTTGCCTTAGTTTGCCATATATCTCGATAGCGCAAGCTTCGAATTTTTTCTTATAATCAACTCTCAGTGCCAACTTTATCACAAGCAACCTTCAGAAGTTAGCCATTATCTTGCCGCTTTATTGGGGAATACCTGATTCAATTAGCTCCCTGAATCCTGTGGGTACGGGTTGGACGCCACTCATATGGGCTGAGAGGTATAATCATGAAGAAGTAGCGGAAATACTCTTGCAACCGAAGTACCCCATCTGATATGCCAGACAGCCCAGCAGATATCACGGGCTGCTGGAGGTGGGCGCGACGGGGGTGGTCAGGCAATTCCTTGCTCGTTCAGTTACCAATCCTGGAGCATGCGTTGGAAGGAAATACGGTACCGGTACATCAACCCTAACAGCCCAGACATATCGCCAGACACTGCTCTCGTGGGCCGCCGAGAATGGGCAAACGGAGCAGTGAGGCTCCTACCCCCCCTACTGCCAGCATTCCCTTCGGGTAATAGAAAGCAGGAGGTGGGTAATGAGCCGTCTCACTTCACCTTGTATGACAGATAAATATACTCACACCAGATGGTAAAGGTGGAGTATAATTCATTCAGCGCAGGTCTACTTCTACACCTGCCAAATATTCTGGTATTATACTGCACTGCAAGCCTCCCTGATATCATACCTCAAGGGAGTTGGAAAAAAAAAAAATCGTTCCATAATTTTGTATGATACCATAGTTGGTCTCGCGCCTGCCGCCCTACAACACCACACCCCCGGATAATGTGGAGCTTTCCTCAAACCAAGCCAGATATTTTGTTGGCTCCGTTTTTTGCTCTCTCTCTTGGTTTCTCCTTTCTCCTGCCGATTCCTCACGGTCTTCCAGGTATGCTCCTTGTTGGTGGGGGGGAGGGGATGATGGGCTGAAGAAAGAACGGCGCGGGGAAGATATGACTAGAATACCTAATGTAGATTGTTGTATACGCTGATCTTTTGTGATACGGTTGTACTTGGACTCCTGGCACGATAGATTGCGGAATCGAAGCGATAGTAAAGCGACAGCAAGAGTCCGGAACAAACTCTATTGCTATATAAAAAAAACCCCAGGTCCGTACCCAAAATTGGATACCCACAGGAGGTCACTGGGGCCTTTTGCTAGTTTCCTTGCACAGTACAGTACCTATAAGAGACAAGATTGAGAGATCCCTCCAACGAAATTCTGCTATAATACAATATGTTACACGCAACCCAAGTCCACTACTGTATATTATTGAGCAAAGGAATGGAGAAATATAATACGAGAAAAGTAAGGAGGGGCTTATCCGAAAACACTCCTAAATTTAGACCCTAGAACGCAGGAAAAATGGAAATCAAAAATGTGCATGTATTTCATACATATATCCCTGACACGATGGCATAAACTTGGCATATCCACTTAGCACAATCGGTGCTAGCGATTAGCGACGTTCACAGAGCAACCTCATCGCCCTCGGAGGGAGAACGAGAATTAGGGTATAGGATAGACATAGTTGTAAAGCATCTGCTAAGGTTGTAAAGGGACACATGGCTAGGTTCAAGGTGCCGAAAGGAGCCGTGTCTCCAGGGCCTTATACCACGCCGGAGGTCTTGGCCATTCGAGCCTTGAGCAGCTTCACTGCTCTCACATGTCCACGCATAATAGCCAATGAGAGCGGTGTTATACCGCGATTGTCTGGCCCATCAGGTCTAACATCCTCCCGTCCCAGCAGTAGCTTCACTACTCCATCATGCCCATTCCTGGCGGCCCACGAGAGCGGTGTCTGGCCATCATTGTCTGGCCTATCGGGGCTAACGCCGTCCCGCTCCAATAGTAGCTTCACTACTCCATCGCTCCCATTCCTGGCGGCCCACGAGAGCGGCGTCCGGCCATAACTGTCTAGCCTATCGGGGCTAACGCAGTCCCGCTCCAATAGTAGCTTCACTACTCCATCGCTCCCCTTCCTGGCGGCCCACGAGAGCGGTGTTTGGCCATCACCGTCTGGCCTATCGGGGCTAACGTCATCCCGTCCCAACAGTAGTTTCACTACTCCATCGCTCCCATTCCTGGCGGCCCACGAGAGCGGTGTCCGGCCATAGCTGTCTGGCCTATCGGGGCTAACGTCGTCCCGTCCCAACAGTAGCTTCACTACTCCATCGCTCCCATTCCTGGCTGCCCACCAGAGCGGCGTCCGGCCATAATTGTCTGGCCTATCGGGGCTAACGTCGTCCCGGTCCAATAGTAGCTTCACTGCTCCATCACACCCATTCCCGGCGGCCCACCAGAGCGGCGTCAGGCCATAATTGTCTGGCCTATCGGGGCTAACGCCGTCCCGCTCCAATAGTAGCTTCACTACTCCATCGCTCCCATTCCTGGCGGCCCACGAGAGCGGTGTCTTGCCACCATCGTCTGGCCTATCGGGGCTAACGTCCTCCCGTCCCAACAGTAGCTTCACTACTCCATCATGCCCACTCTCGGCGGCCCATGAGAGCGGTGTCCGGCCACTATTGTCCGGGCTGTTGGGGTTGATGTATCTCCTTCGAAATAGCCGCCTCATTACTTGCGATATTTTGCCCCGCCTACGGCCTATGCTCCCACGATTGACAAATAGCCCACCAAGAAATAGCCTGACCACCCCTTCGTGCCCATTCCCAGCGGCCCATGAGAGTGCTGTTCGGCCTTGCTGCGTGTCCGCTTTATCAGATTGAGTATGCTTCTGTTGCAAGACTAATTCCACTACTTCTTCGCGCCCATGCCTCGCAGCCCATATGAGTGGTGTCTGACCCAGAGCATCCCCTTGGTTCACATCCCATCTTTTCGCCCCCAACAAATCAATCGCAACTTCAGCAATGCCAAAATATGAAATACAGTGTGGCGCGGAAAATAGGCCGCTATACGCAATGTACGAGCTGCCCACTGACTCCCAAAGCAATTTGGCAGATATGTGATCATCGTATTGATTAAGAAGGTCGAGTGCAAGGTATCTTGAGCGGTCTGAGATCTCCATTCGCATGTGGGTTCCCCAATATAAAGAAGAATATCCGAGGAGGGGCGCGCCCCGGAGGTCATGAGAGGGGCTGGCCGAAAGGTCCTTAATGGTTCGGAAATTGAGATATGTCAAACAAGTCTCCGCTAGTTTCGAGTGAGCTCCGCCAAACAAGTCCGCACGCCGGGAAAGATGTTCTTTGAGTGTGAAATGGATCAGCCTAATAGTCGAGGATCCTTTATCGACGGCGGCAAGTCCTTGACAACATTCTAGCACTGTCCGGATTGAAGGCACATTGTCGGCATTAATATCCGTTGCTCCTATCTCGACCGCTAGCGCATGGCATATCTCATCCACACTCAAAGGTCGCTCCGAATGTGAAATCCACATCAGAGCGTCCATCCCGAGTCTTGCTCTATACCCCTCCTGTGCCTTAATCCGCCCTATGGTCTCCCCATATACCTCTCCCAAGCCCAGGCCATTGGTCATTGCACTGAGCAGCTCTCGCCTCCGATTCAGTGTTGGTTCCCGTAGGATCGCCTTGATATTCAGAGATACTAGCAGGAATCTAGTCACAAATCTGTTAGCTCATAATTTTACATGTTTTTTCCAGCATCCTTGCTCTCTACTCACATTTCGGAAACCGCCTTGGGGATTTTCTTTATAATGTCCTCCTCTAAGGTCTTGTCCATCGCGTCCCGTGTTGTATCCTCCCTCAGTTTTGCTCGCAGGAATAGAACGATTTCATCCTTGGCTGGTGTTATGCTTACCGTCGCTACCCGACCATTAAGATGTTCCTCTACCTCACTCCGAACATGCAATCTCCCGGCCAGAAATAGCTGGGTGCTTGGGGACTTGTGTAGAATTTGTCTCAAGGAATCTAGCAGCTTTGCTCGATACTCCGCCAAGCATTCGTCCAGCGCGTCAATGCATATGAAGGTGGGCCGTGTGGACGAGATATCCTGTAGCACCTCCACAATTTCGCCCACTTTCAGCCTCCGGCCCCCGATCTCCTTCTTCCGGTCTCGGAAAGCCTCAACGATCTTTGCCGGAATCTGGTCGAGTCCACCAACAACCTGCTTTAGGAGGGAGCTCAATATGCTCTCTGGGGACTGCTCCTTCTTCTGCGCGGCGAAGTCGAAATAGAAGCACGCAACCACAGCATTTTGTCCCCTTGCCCAATCGCATAACTTATCTATTACCATAGAGCTAACATCACCCCGTGTTAGCAACACCTCTACTCCATGGAGGATACGCTCTCTTACGTGATGTAGGTCTTGCCCACCCCCGGATCTCCGTAGCAAAACAAGGCCGAACCATCGGGTTCCCCATCGCGGATGCCATCGAACCAATTCAGATATTCCTCTGTTCGTAAGAGCCAGCCTCCCACATCTTCGACCCGTTGTGCACTAATATCTTCGTGCCTTATCCGGGACTCCAGCGGAGATAGCCATGCGAGAATCTCAGCCCTCTCGTCGCCACTACCAAAGTTATTCACATTATTGAATGAGACGGTATTATAGAATGAGTTGGCAGTATTAAAGCTGTTGGTGTTATTGGAAGAGTTGCTACTTTCCCCGACACGAGATTGTGACATTTTCCTTTTAGTTCCTGTTTGGGAGGTGGTAGATTGGATCAAGATGGTTCAAATGATGGGTTCCTGGGGCTGAAGAAACCAGTGCCAAGATAGACGATTGCTATCCCGTACCGTCGCATATGCGTGTGCTCGCAAGATGTGCTGCGCACCTGTGCGACCTTGTGCTCGTGCTTGTATGGCACGCAGATATTTTCTTGGCATGGAGTTCAGCCACGTGTTTGGCTATGGGCCTATACGGTAATAAAGTGAGTTTTCCCGTGAGTTTACCATATATCACGATAGCGCAAGCTAGGAATTTTTTCTTATAATCAACTCTCAGTGCCAACTTTATCACAAGCAAGCCTCAGGGGTTAGCCATTATCTTGCGACTTTGTTGGGGGGTACGTGTACCTGATTGAATTAAGTCCCGGAATCTTGTAGGCACGTGTTGGACGCCACTCATATGGGCTGAGAGGTATAAGCATGAAGAAGTGGAAATTCTCTTGCAACTGAAGTACCCCATCTGATATGCCAGACCGCTGAGCAGATATCACGGGCTGCCGGAGGTGGGCGCGACGGGGGTGGTCAGGCAATTCCTTGCTCGTTCAGTTACCAATCCTAGAGCATGCTTTGGGAGGAAATACATCAACCCTAACAGCCCAGGCATGTAGCCAGACACTGCTCTCGTGGGCCGCCGAGAATGGGCAACTAGAGCAGTGAGGCTCCTATCGGGACGGGAAAACGGTCGCCCAGATAGGCCGCACAGACACGGCCAAAGACCGCTCTCATCAGCTATGATACCCGTATCTGCATAAGGCGGTAGCCAGGCACCCCAGCCGTCGAAAGGCTCCAACCCCCCAGCATGGTATAAACCCCGCGAGATATGGCCCCCTCGGTGTCTTCAATCTAGCCACGTGCGCCTTTCCAGCATTGGAGGCCCTCTACTACTCTTTCAACCACGCCGCTCGATTTTCGCCCGACCTCATAGGGAGGAGATTCACAGGTTAACGCCACCGTTCATTAGTACCGGAAATGCCGCGTGAATAGTATGTAGGGTTTATGCTATTATATCTGCTCCGAGGTATACGAGTTGCATTCAATATTTCCCCTCTGACTTCCCTTTTTCCCCTATAGGGGTACTAAATTCAGAAGTCCGCTTCATGCTGATCTATTTTTTTTTTTTTTT
>QFET01005015.1:0-135831 GCA_003316355.1 Tuber calosporum | reverse complement strand
TGAGGCTTCGAGGTTGGCCAAGGGAAGAGTGGGAATAGTGGGGGGAGAGATGGCGTTGCGGGTGTTGGTAGCCTCGAGGCGCTCCAAGCGAGTGCCGATAGCGCCAATACCTGTGATCAGCTTCAGGAGGAGGGGGATAAGAACTGTCTCACCAACGGAGAGGTCGGGGAGGTCAGAGTCCCAAAGACAAGGGAAGAGGTCAGGGTTTGGATCCATAGAGGGCCTAAGCTCATTATATAGCTGCCTGAGCAAGGGAAGGTTAGGATCAAGGGGGCTGAGGGACTGTGATGCAGAAAGCGATGCCAGGCTGGGCACTTCTGCTGGTGGGGCAAGGGGGGCAGTAGAGCTAGGGCGGCCGCTATATGGGTTGCCACGCTCGGAGGTGCGGGATTGTGGCCTAGAGGCCCTACCAGTGTTGTGAGCCATCCCTGTTAGGGGTTGGTTCAGGGGAAGTGTCGGGTCGCTTATAGGTGAAGCCTAAGCGAAAAGCGAAATTTGGTGTGTAGAGATGGTTGCCCCACAAATCCTGGTGGTTTTGTGCGGCCGAATACGGTAATATTTTTAAGCGAGAGGAAACAACAGGGCGCGGAGCGTGTGGCAAAAGCTCGGGAGGCACTTTGATATTTATATATTTATATCCCGCGTCTGAGTGTTCTCGGACTACAACTGGATTACATATAAACAGGTGTTTTCTTTCCAACCTTCGTCTCCTAATCCGAGAGCGAAGCAGCTTTGACCCTGAAACTATCAGTTCCCCCACAACGCTAATGTTATGATCAGAGCTCCCGACCTTTGTGTGGGTGTGGACCCACTTGGTCTGAGTTGTCAACCTTCTTTCGGCTGTTAAGATATGGCCGCCCAGTTTGGAACATACCAATAACGTCTTGGAACTCCTAGTGGCCAGCTTGGTTGTTGGCCAAATCTGCTTCGTGCAGTCTTATCCGGCTCTGCACCTGGCTTTCAGGATGACTAGTGTTCACGATTGGGCCAATACCTTATCGTCTTCACTCCCTCTGCTTATCAACTTGTTCCAATAGGTTCAATGAACTTATAGGCATCACGGGTACGTCAGCGTACTCCCAGTGTGTATCGGAGTAGCGAACTTCAATCGCGCATTCTTACCCATCTAGGACTACCCGGGCTCTCTTAAGTTCAACTGGGTGTAACTCTGCGAGTTCTTCACGGAGTCGCTTCGTTCCACTTCCCAGACATAGTCAGAGAGGCCCTCTCATATACCCTGCGGACAGCATCCGATCGGATGGATGGCGACGACATATACGGGGTTACAAGATGTGTTCCAATTTCTCGTTTTTCTTATTAAACGAGGAACTGCACAAGGTGCCAGTGTCGACTCCCAGGCCGATCGCCCGGGCCACAGGGGGGTAATGGCCTGTAGAGTTTCTGATTCATGCAGTTCCTCCTGAACTAGTCTTGTAATCTTCTTGGAAGTCGTTTGTGCCTGACACGTGCTTCCTCGTCTGTGCGCTTTATTCCGAATCGCATTTCAAAAGTAACCCTCTCTTTAGCTAACACATCAAAATAATAATAAAACAAAACAAGAATCAAACCCCAAATTTAAACATTTCTGAAGTTTAACTAGACCCCCTTGGACTCGACTTGGTAGGATAAAAAAACTAATGTGTTTGCTGGCCACGTTGTGTAAACCTTTTGCAAGTCATTCAATATCTTCCAGCTTTGGCATATCCGGATACTCCCGATGAAATACCTCCCCCAATTCCTGTGCATGCTCAAAGTGTTCTGGTAGTTTCTAAGTATTTTCATCTTCGGAAAACCAATCCACTAGACAAAATAAGGTAGCACAAGCATTTGTGGGTTACGACCTCCAACTTGCCGGCTATAAGAGATTATTTCACTCTGCCTGTGTCTTTCGATTTCCCATTCACAATCTGAATCGATTTCCTCTGGCTCCTGAGGAGGATATTCCCTCGTTGGTTGCTTGGATGTCCGATAGGGTTCCAACAATGATAAATGAAATATCGGATGGAAGTTCCATCTTGGGGATATTTCTAGTTTGTAGTCACGCGCACCCATTTTTTCCAATACTTTAAACGGTCCATACAGCTTTGGGCTTAGCTTCTTAGAGGGTCACTGGTGTGTATGTTTTTGCATTTAACTTGACCACGTCCCCGACCTTGATGTATGGTTGCTTCTTAGCGTTTCGGTTATAATATTTGCTCATATATTCCCGTGTTTATTCCAAGGCTTTTCTGGCCTGTTGGGGTATTGTTTGCATCCAGTGTGCATAGAGCTGGGCACATGGATTTTGGGCTTCCCGTACCTCCATCTATTTTGTTTGTGGATGGAATCGATAGTTGGCGTAGAATGGTGATATACCATGAGTATTTGTTAGTGAATTGTTGTAGGCATGCTCGGCTAGTAGTAACAACTGGTACCTGTCCCTTTGATCATTATTAACAAAGATTCTGAGGTATCCTTCCAGCACTTGGTTGGTCCTCTCTGTTTGTCCATCAGTTTGCGGGTGGTACGCAGTTGACATCTTTCGCTTTATCCCTAAGGTTTTGCATAGGGATTCCCAGAATTCTACCATGAACTTTGCATCCATGTCTGAGATAATTTCTGTTATAAGTCCATCTAGCTTCCAGACTTCCAGGTAGAATAGGTTTCCAACATCTTTTGGAGTTGCATCAATTTCCAGACCTATAAAGTGAGTCATCTTTGTAAACCGATTCACGACTACCATAATTTGTGTTCTTCCTTGTGATTCTGGAGGTTGTGTGATGAAGTGGGTCAATATGGATGACCAGGCTGCGAATGGAACTTATAGAGGCTGCAGCACATTGAACCGGGCATGTCCTGGGGATTTATTATGTTGACATACATCGCATGACCGTAAGTAGTCATTTATCCACGCTGTCATCCCTCTCCAGTAAAGGTCTCTGGTAACAATTTCCGAAGTTTTTTGTTGTCCAAAGTGTCCAGCTACCTTAGAGTTGTGGCAACCTTTGGCTATAGTTGTCTGTCGCTGCTCGATTTCAGGTATGTATAAGCGATTCTTATACAATACCCGTCCTTCACCTTTTGCCGAGTCACCTGGTAATGATTTGTCCTCATTTGTTAACGTTTCCAATTCCAGCTTGCGTTCCTGCCAGTCTTGATCGTTCTGGCCTGCCTCTTTGATTGTTTTTAATAATGTCTGGTCATATTAACTAATATCGACCTTGGACATTTTAGCATTAGAAATTAGGAGTATCCCTTTGTCTTGTCTTGCTTAATGGTATATTTCATAAAGAAACTCATATTTGGCCTAGTAGCTTGTAAGTATGCGACCACTACTTGGGTTTTTGTCGCTGCTGATCGTCAGGGTGTTATATCCGTACTTCCAAATCCACCTTTGCCCCTTGCAGTTTCTGCAAATACGTTAACTTCTATCGCCACAGCCATGTGCATGTTCACAATAATCATTAGTGCCATTCAGTCCCTTTTGCGAACTTGGTAATCTTGATTTCCATGGTTCATTATGATAACCTTGAGTTCTCCGTTGTAATCAGCGTCGATTACCCCTCTGCTAATTCTAACTCAAATTTTGCGGCCATTCCACTGCATGGTGCCATGGGGCATATGTTCCCTTTAGCAATCTGACGGAAATTCCAGTTTCCACCAACCTTTGTCCTTTGGCCGGAATTATAATGTCCTCTAGTGCATACAGGTCGTGTCTGGCTGCTAGTAAGGACCCTATTGTAGGCATTCGTGCTTTGGAGTAAGCAATTTTATTCACAAGGAACTAGTACACTCAGTGCCAATTATTCTTTCCTCTATTTCTGGTTGAATTAAGTCCATTAATGTAATTGGCAAGTGAGCAAGCTTGAGTATTGACTGTTCGATATGCGCAGCTCTCTCCTCCAGACGGTACTCAGGCCGTCTGCTTATTGCATCCATCTCTCTGCCTCATTTTCCATGTAAATATAGAATCTTGAAATTGTAGTTGGCCAGTTGCTGAGCCCATCATATTTGCCGGGGATTCCATACTATAGTTGTAAGCAAGTTTTGTAAATTCTGGTGATTAGTGCAGACAGTTACTGGTTTTTCTGTTCTGACCAGGTACTGTTTCCACTCTTTAAATGCTTCCAGAATGGCCAATAGTTGCTTATCATGGATCTCATAATGACGCTCCGCTGGGCTCAACTTCAGTGCATGGAAAGCCACCAGATGTAGCTTTTTGTCTTTAAACTGTGAGAGGACACATCCTAGAGCAAAATCGCGGGCATCGGTTTCCACAATTGTTCTTCAGTCAGGCAATTAATGACCGAGTATAGGGCGGAGATGAATCGTTTCTTAAGTTCTCAAACGCCCAGTCTTGTTCCAGCATCAAGCTCAATTTTCTGTGGTCGCCCTTCTACGTTTCGGTTATTGGTTTGCAGATTTTGGAGAAATCATTCATGAAACGTCGGTAAAAATTTGCAAAGCAAAAGAATATTTGCACCTCCTTGACTGACCTTGGTGCCTTGTAATTTTTTATGCTCAGGACCTTTCTTTCACTCATGGTGACTCCATCAATTGCCACAATATAACCCAAAAACTCCCCTGATTTGACGTGAAAAACTGACTTAGTGGTCGATACCGCTAGATCAAATTCTTCCACGCGTGTGGATACCCTCTTGACCAAGTTGACATGTTCTTTCTCCATTTTGGAGAAAATTAGGTTATCGTCTAGATATACCACTACTCCATGATCTAAAAATTCACATAGAATTTTATTCATCATGGCCTGGAATGTGGCGGTGCATTTATCAGCACAAAGGGTATTACTTTGGATTCAAAGTGGCCATAACGGGTCCGGAATGCTCTTTTCCACTTATCTCCTTGGTTTAATCTTCGGAGGTAATAGCCATCTTTTAAGTCGAGCTAAGAGTATGTTTGGGCACCCGCCACCCGGTCGCAGAGGTCGCTTATTAGGGGTAGTGGATATTAGTTTGCCATTGTTCGCTAATTCCTCTGTTGGTAGTCTACATATAGCCTCATTCAACCGTCAGGTTTAGGGACAAAAAAATTGGACCCCCAGCCGGAGATTTGCTCTCCACGATTTTCCCTTGATCCTACATTTTCAGTAGATATTTACAAGGCAAATCCGGCTGGAGAGCAGACTTAGGATATATCGGGCCCCATGGTGGTACTGCACCGGGTATCAAGCCAATAGCGTGGTCAAACGTTTTTCTTCCCGCTAGTTTCTCTGCCGTTTCCACTGCAAAAGCCCTCTTGAATTCATGTTATTCCTGAGGTATTTGCAGTATCTTCATTGACTATGGAGTGGATGTTATTTCTATTCTTCCAATATATCGTGCTTCTGGGTCATAAGCCACAGTCTCGTCCCATTCAAATATCAGGTCTATACCTTCTGAATTAACATAACTCTGGCATTTTTAGTCTTTAAATGTCCATTTTTGCACATCCTCAATGTGCCTTATGGGATGTTCTGTATTCCACCAACCTTATGGGATGATGAGGTCATTTTTGCCAGCATTGGCAATTTCGCAAGGGATGTGAGATCGGTGTGCATTGCTCTCAATCTCTAGGAGAATACGATATGAGTAGTGTTTTCCCCCATTTGCTGCTGTGGTTCCTTCAAAGCTGTAAATGTCCTAGCTTTTTGTGCGTGTTTGGTATGGTAGGCGATGTTTATTAACCAGTTCTTGTTAATTAGGAATATATTAGACCCTGAGTCTTATAAAACAGGAATCGGGATCAGTTGTCCATGTGGTTCATTTGTTGCCCTGCCTTCTGGGCATGAATAATAAGGCGGTGTAGGTGCTTCTGTTTTGTTTCTTTCATTTGGGCCGCTAGGGGCTGTGCATGTCTTTAGTATGATATTTTTGTTGTTGTGGTAACTTAGTGTATTTGTTAACATGCTCGCACAGTTACAGCTATTTAAGATTCGTCAGACAAACTAAATTCTGTGGCTTTGATGTACTCGGTAGCCCAATACTAGCAGTCTTTACCCCTTGCTAAAGGGTCTCATACAGCTGTCATTTGCCCTGCCTAACTGAAGCCGAACTCGCATGATTAAATTGTGTGCAGGGGATTCTTCGCACATCACCTCGATTTCGCCATGAGTCTATCGAGCCTATCCTGTCCACAAAGCCGTAGTCCAGGTTCGGGACAGATTTACTCCACTCCATTTAGCCTCTGGACTAGGTAGCCGTAGTTCCTCATTCTCTTCCACTACGTTATTATTAATGTCTGGAATCCTGGTCCGTTTCTCCAACTATTCCGTTGTCCAGCTGACCCGTTATATATTTCGTTCCTGGTAGGCTTGTCACGATCCAAGCTTGACTGATTTCCCCTTACCATTCTTAACAAGTCCCAAGTCCGGGCTAGTAGGTTCAGTCCTCCTTGGATCTCTGGTAAGGATTTAAGGCTTTATGAGTACGCGGGTTGAGACGACCGTCTTCCCTACTGAGGTCCGATATTCATCAAATCTGGTGCTCCCCTTTCTTCCTTTTGAGTTTCAGGTTCCCAGATTTAGTCCCGCACTACCATGAGCCGCTGTCTAGGTTAATCGCTTCTTGCTTGTCGGTCATTCTTAGGTCTTCAATACTCCCGTAGGTTTGGAGTGCTTTTCGTGATTCTCGCTTTGATATGAGATTCCCTCAGAGAAGCGCAGTATACCCGCTAGTAGGACCTTGAAGAGGTCCAGCCCAATTGTTGATTTCGGTTTCAGTAATGGGTCAATAACGAAGTACCCGCTCGCCGTCGCTGCCGGTGCCTGACACCCTTTTTTAGGTTTCATCCATGTCATCCAGTTCCCAAATCCTGGGCTGGTTGACTTGGTTCACCCTAGTGGTGGGTGCTGGTTGCCCCTTTTTATCAGTAGTCGTAGATATTGAGGTTTGAAATTTCCACTTCTCTGTCCTAAACCCGTTACTTGGACCTGATTCCTGCAGAGCTTCCAAGTATAGTTGGCCAAAGTGAAAAGGGTGCATTGATTTTGCTTTCTTTCGCTCTTCAATTTTGTCCTTAGGGAATCCTTTATGAGCTTCAACCCCATTTGTATGCTCAACCTTGCCTTCAGCCAGGGCTTTTGTCCCTTTTTCCACTTGTTTTTTCAAGTTATATGCAGCTTTTTCTGGTGCCGTATAGATTTTTCGTTTTATATTTCCAGCAGTGGTCTTGCTAGATTTAGGTTCCTCCTCCTGTTTTCTTTTCGGGGAGTCACATTCACCCTGGTCATTTTACTGAATACCACTTGTGGTTCCTTGTACGATTCTTCCGCTTTATTAACCCTGCGGACTGCCTTGATCCACTCACTATCCAAGTCATGATTTTCATGAGATAATGTACACATGGCTTTAATTGGAAGTTGCTGCTAAATTATAGTTCTCCAAGCAATACCGGATACTTCTGCCTTGATGTTGTGGTTTTCCATGTTAAGGCGATACTTTTCTATGTCCCCTTTATACCTGACATTCTCCATCTTGGCTAAGGCTTTTTGTACCTTATGCACTACTAAGAAGCTTTCTGTGACTTTGGCCCAGAAAGTAATGTAGAAGTCATAACCATCATGGTTTAGGAATCCGTGGTCCACAGTCATTTTCTTCCTATAAGTTATCGAGAAAGGTGCCACCTGGGTTCCTTCCATTCTTCAAACCGCATACTTGATGCGTTCTTCATCGTTTTCCCATTGCCATGGGTTTCTCCTAAAGTAGTTCTTGCAATTTAATAACCATACTCGTACAACTGAGTAGGCATATTTTTAAACTTAAATGGTGGATCCGCTTGGCAGCGGTTAGTCATGGGCAATACTTACCCCAGTCGGTCAACCCATGCATCTGCAGCTGATTCGAACTTTCAGCCTGGCAAGGGTCTTCGTGATGGGTCACCACCACGTCGTTAGGGGCCACCTCCGTATTCAGAGCCTGGGTCATCATCTCCCGGGTTGGGTGAATTAGCCAGTAGAGGCGCTGGTGGTCCTTTCCCACCATTTCTATTTCCCTCTCCACTGTCCACTCCCTTTCCCTTGTATCTGCTGGGAATGAAGCGGAACTCTTTTGCTCCATCAGCCATTATCCATTTTTCCAAACCCGGATTTTCCCTGGCTGTGATACCACTATTTCCAACACACTTGGGGGGTTTTTCGCAACTTGTTATTGTACCAAAGTTTCATTCATCCAAGTCAACATTCAATTTAGTTGATCAGATGCGGCGTTCAACCTTTCCATATAGGCCTCCCTTTCCGACCGCTCTTGTTCAAGGCACTGGTGCAGTTCTCGTAACTCCTCTCTGCTCCGCTCCTGTTCTCTTTGTGCGGCCACTTGTCTTTGCAAGAGTTCTGCTTTTTGCCTAGCCAAAGCCTATTCTAGCTGGTAGTCTAGATCCAGCAACTCTTGTCCCGTTGCCCCAATGTTAGCATGAAGTTGGGTACTTAGTGCTTCCTGGTATGTAGCTTGAACTTCCTGCACTTGCAACTTTGCCTTCAACCGTTTGGTGGTTGCATCTTGAAGTGTGGCGGTTTCCGTTGCTACCATTGAAGTCCCGAATTGACTTGTTTCAACTCTTCGCCATTGATTTGTTACCCACGGGTTATCCGTTGATCATGGTGCTTGAGTTTATCCACCTGATACTGAGCTTGACCAGATAGTTCACTGTAGGCCAGATGTTGCATATCAAACGATACCCTGAAGGTGGGGTTGAAGTCCCTGATTGCCTGGCCTATGCGTTCCGCTAATCTTTCCATAGCTGGATTTCTTGCTTTGGTGGGACAGGGACTGCTATTTCATGTGCCTGGTGCCGACTCTCAGACTCCACTTGGATGTGAAAGGTGGTAGAGTGCCAAAGGTGACCTGTAGCGGCCAGGTGCATGATCGCTTCCTAAAAGCGACACTTCTTCGATGTCAGGCATTCCCTTGTCCATATCAACGGTCAATTGTAGTGAGGACTTTATTTTGATGTCAGTTGGGATGTCTTCCGAATCTCCAAGTAGATGGTACCTACGAGGAATTGCCGATACTGAAGGCATTGGATATTCCTTGTTCTTTAGTGTCGTAGTCAACTAACAGTTACCACAGGCAGGTGTGTACGTAAAAATATTGGTAGATTTCTAGGAAATCTTTTTCGGTAAGGACAAGTAGATGATCGGTGAACCAGGATCGCTCCAGTGGTATATAGAATTTAATCTCCGGAAGGGACTTTTCAAGTGTTTCTTCGAAAGAGGAAATGTAATTTGAGTGGCT
Organism: Tuber calosporum; assembly: GCA_003316355.1. Classification (NCBI taxonomy): domain Eukaryota; kingdom Fungi; phylum Ascomycota; class Pezizomycetes; order Pezizales; family Tuberaceae; genus Tuber; species Tuber calosporum. The sequence continues at coordinate 126,625 of QFET01005015.1, read as the reverse complement.
AGGTTTGAGCAGAAGGTCGGCAAGGAGGGTGGAATCATCTATGAGCTTGTGTGATTCCTGAGGTATGATTTGAAGATGTCCAAATTTCATGTAGCGAGCCTTGGTAACAAGGAGAAATATCAATATCCGGTTAAGGGTAGTCGATTCTAAGGGTAGGCGAATCAGACTAGGCCTAAATCTTTCTTCGTAAATGGAGATTGTATAGGAAGGCTCGTAGGTCAAGATTTGAGATTAAATACTTATAATATTATAAGATCTCTTCTCTGTTGCTTGATGATGGCTAAAGCTCGGGAGGCACTTTGTTGTTTATATCCTACGTCTGAGTGTTCGCGGACTTCAACTGGTTTACATCTAAACTAGTATTTTCCACCCACCCTTCGTCTCATAATCCAAGCCCCAACCCGCTTTGACCCTGAAACTTTCTCTTCCCCCTCACAGCTGACGGTAGGATCAGAGCTCCTGACTTCTCTGTGGGTGTGGACCCACCTAGTCTCAGTTGTCATCCTTCCTGCGGCGGTTAAGATATGAGCGACCAGTTTGTAACTTACCAATAACTTCTTAGAACTCCTAGGTGCGAGCTTGGTTGTTGGTAGAGTCTGCTTCGTGTGGTGTTATACAGCTCTGCAGCTGGCTTTCAGGATGACTAGTGTTCACGATCGGGCCAATACCTTCTTGTCTTCACTGCCTCTGCTTATCAACTTGTTCCGATAGGTTCATTGACCTTATAGGCATCATGGTGGGGTCTGTGTACTCTCGGTTTGTGTCCGAGTACCCTAATTCAATTGTGCATTCATACCAATCTAGGACTACCCTGGCTCTCTTAAATTCAACGGTCTGTAACTCTGCGAGTTCTTAACGGAATTGCTTCTTTCCACTTCCCAGACGTAGCCAGAGAGGCCCTCTCATACACCCTGCGAACAGCATCCGGTCGGACGGACGCCGACTACGTATACGGGATTACAAGATTTGTTCCAATTACATGTTTTTCTTAGTAAACGAGCAACTGCACAAGGTGCCAGTATCGACTCCCAGGGCAAATGCTGGGGCCGCAGGGGCGTAATTGCCTGTAGAGGTTCGGATTCATTCAGTTCCTGCTGAAAGGTCATGTAACTCACTAGCTAGTCGTTTGTGCCTAACAGCCCCCTGCTATAGTAACCTTTTGGGAGCCAACAGAAGGTGCTAGTAGCATAGAGGTGATCGGGGGAAGAGCACCAAGGCCGTGTATTGCGGAAGGCGGCGGAATAAGTGCAGGATCTAGGGTTGAGGGAGGTGGAGCCAAATTCGCAGTATCAGGGGTTCTGGGAGTCAGAGGGGCGGGGGGTTGATAGGGGGGAGGAGTGCCGCTGGCGGTTCAGCAAAGGTCCTGGAGGAGCTAGAAGGTGAGCAGTCTTGGGCACTCTCGAGCCCATCCCACTGGCGGGCTTCTTTCGTCAATAGATGTGTCATCCTGGAGAGATTATTGATGGCCTCCCTATAGTATCTGATCTGCTAGGCCTCAGATGGCATCGAAGGGCCAGGATGTCCCTTCGCACATAAGGGATCACTGGTAGAGCTCGCCTAGTCCTCCTCTAGTTCCTGATCCCATGGCATGCTTGCCCTCGCTATGCGAGATTTAGTGAAGGGCCATGCCGCACTATCCTATTCCTGTGTTTTCGCTATTGAATTCGCATCATTTTAATGACCAAGCTAAGAAACTTACATCAGCGATGATAATTGCACTCTTCTGCCAGCACCTCCAAGAATGACCCACTACCTCGTCCTGGCCGCCCTTGTAGTCCTCATCTTCGTCTTCCTCATCTTTGTCCTTGTCGTCCATCTCCACCCAGTCTGACCATAATTTTTACCCAACAACTCTGCCCTCCTGATGGTTGTCCTATTCCTCGTAGTCGTTGTGCTCTAGTGCCAACCTCATTTTCTCACTTTTATACCCAAAGTTATCCCCCACCTCGTGGTCAATGTACAGGTATGTGCCATCTGTAGGAACAGTTATCTGGCTACTATCCTGTTCAACGTCGGCGCGTGATTCTAGCCCATGAGGTCAACTGGATGATTTCAAAAGTTGGCAAAGACCCATGCCTGAATTTCAATATCTTAGTTGAGAAAGATGAGCTCTTGGGGAGGGAGAGGATTTAAGGCTGCGTGAAGTAGCGTGTGGCTGCCATCTCAGGTCAGACAGATGATATACTGGGAGCATCCGACTGCCTCCTCCACACGTTTCGCCTTGATCACCCCCAGCAGCTCTTGCATGCTACATGATGCTAGGACTCCACAGGCAATTCCGCGTGGGGAGCTGGTGGTTCACTAGGGTTGGTTAAGGAACGGATGACTAGCGGTAAAGGCATTGGTTCTACAAACGATGTGAATGTTGATAACCCTTATGTGATAGGCGATGGTCGCGTTTGATAGCTCCAAAGAGAGCATGTGTTACTATGGGGCGTTACAACTTTACTGGGGAAGATCACTTAATCGTATATTCTAAGACTTTGCCATCACCACCGCCCTTTGCATTTTCACGCTCATTCGCTATCCGGAGTTCCTTGGCCTTGTCCTTTACCAAAATGCTCTGTTGGCGAAGGACTTCCTTGACGTCTTGGGCACTGTGATTGTTTTTAACAAGCTCGATTCATGACCGTCAGGGCAAAATGTACTAGCAAAAACAATAACAAACCTAAATTGAGTGACAGTTAGATGTCCGAGATTGTAAGAGGGCACCTTTATGAAAGCCTTGACTTCACAATGCTAGGTATCGTAGGAGCCAGTCTGTGTACCTTGATTCTTAAATCCGCACCAACCTTTGCCGTATACCATATCGCCATAGTCCCCTCTGAAGTAGAAGATTTAGTTTAATGCATTCTAACATATGTTAGGTCCAATAGGGTATCGTTCACCTAGTCAGAGTCTTGTACTTCGTGACTGAAGTGTTGATTCTTGTCTGATTCAGAGATTTGACTGGGTAATTGTTAGCTCCACGTCCCCTGGTGGAGACTCTGAGGCATATATGGATAATAGCCTACATTCTTTCCATGATGGCACGTGGGGGAGCCTAGTGCTTCCTCCTCCAAACTTCACTTTCGAGGATAGGTAGGGGTCTGTGCAAAATCAAATATGAAATCTGGTTATTGGCTAATAATCAATAGGATTATAGTTACATTCCTTTGTTGACACATGCCCGTAGGTTTTTAAGTTTAAAAAAGAGCAACAGTAGAGCTGCTCCTGGGGCGCGATATCCACATGCTAGGCGTAGTAGAGATTTTGGATCCAATGGAGTGGAAGATGGAGGGGGGGGAGGCCGGTATATAGATGGATCATGCGCCATGTGTGAGTTGCTATGTTTGATACCGGTAGAGGGGTTGTTTAGCAGCCGTTTAGAGAATCTTCACGCACTATGACTTACCGACTTGTTGATTTTTGTGTAATTGTACCTCAAATTTGACTGACGATCCCCAAGATCCCATTTGGGTCAGGGTAGTGTAAGTTATTGTATTAGTAGTCATAGTTAATAGACCATACGAATGAGTATATATCGCGTGCGAGTCATCATATGATGTCATAAAGCTTTTAAGCCGCAGGATTTTCCAGACAACAGCAGATGTGTTTGCACATGCAATGTGAAACGATGTCTCTTACCCTGCCCAATCGCAGCACAGACGATTGATGAGATATGATCTTCAAAGAGCATCACCCCCTGAGGCTGCATCAGTCTGAGTTCAACTTAGATATCGCCAGACGCGCATATCATCAAAGAGATCCTACGAAGTTTAAAGAGAATATTTCTATCAAATACCTACCTGTAATACTAACTACTAAGTACTGAATTAAACTACTAACACTGCGCATATAGGTAGGGAATCAATCTGCGCGGCACCTTCTAGACTCTTAGGACAAAACTCAAAGACACTCTCTTGTACTTGCTTTCAGCATCGAACTGTGCGAAGCGCCTCCGCTTCTCCTCCTGATTCAAAGACTCCCTGTGATAGAACTAAAACACAGCTTCTTAACCCTGTGCTCGTCATCATCCCGCCCATCTAGCTATCGCTTCTCCTGACCTAAAATCTGCTTCCGTAATTAGTTGTCTAGAGTAAGATCCCGTCTCAATCCAGACTGCTCCTGTGTATAAAGTCTGTTGATCGATTTGACAGCAAGAGGGATACATTTTGTAGGCTATTTAAAGGGATCTACATGTAGGGATAGTAAGCGATTCACGCTACCTTCATGTATCGCCGTCGTGTCTGAGACATTTGATATAGAGGCAGAAAATTGTCCCGGTGCGGGATGAGTGGCATCTTACTCTTCCTATTCAGCTACTTGATTAGCTACTCATGTTCAAAATGTGAACTTAAGTGACTCGATCGTTACTACTCTGTGGAAAATACTACAGAAGTACGAAGGGATTTCTGTTGCACACTAAGTGAGGACAGGTATGTATGAGAGCAGGTTGGTAGGACTTCTGGTTTTTATTCTATCTAAGCAAGTTGGGTGGTAACTGCCGTATTTATACAAATTTGCATCCTCCACGCAAGTGAGATAAACATAGGGAAAACGTAGCAAGAAACCTAAGTGCCAACTGTGTTTGACCCTGATATCCTGCCAAGAAAAATCCGTAATAATATTCGTAATTCTAAGATTGGTGGGAGGGAAATATGATGAAAGAATGTGGTCAATATGACTAAGAACAATGCTTAAAAGATGCAGAAAACAACTCTAAAACCCCAAACACCAGATTAGAAAACACATATGAAATTCTTCTGAAATAACATGTTCAATACCGTAAAATATGAAGATATATATGTCCTAGTGGTAGAAATCTAAGTGGTGTACAGGTAAACCGAAACTCTAGCAAACATGTAATTATTCTATATTATCAATGATACACCCTAAGGTAATTAAATAGAAAAAGTTCCACACTTCCCCACATTATCTACAGCCCAAAAGTCCAACTATTTGTTCGTGTCCAGGTTTTGATTGGATTTTAGTGCAAATATCAGCATATTTATTGGCGGAGTACCCCTTAAGCAATGTACACAAACCATCTTTCAAACCGTTGCGAGTCTTGAAATAGTTATTGAAATATACTTGGTTCTAAGATTAAGCTGAGGGTTAACTGAGAGAAGGTTTGCACTGTTATTGTCAGCATGTATAGTAATTGGCACCTAGAGGTGTAGATCGGAGACACTTTAAGGAGCCATTCGATCTGGTGTGGTCCGTGAGACATAGCTTCAAATCCAGCTTAACTGATGGAGACTACCACGGAGGATTGTTTCTTCGAAAACCAGGTTATACAGGAGTTGTTAAACATAATAACATATCCTGAGAATCACTTTCTAGTATCGACATATCCTCCATAGTTAGTATCTACGAAGATGTCCATAGCATTTGTTCTTTTGTGTGGGTACTATAGGTCAAGCGATTTGGTTCAATTAACATATCTGAGGACTTGTTTAGCGGAATTGAAATTTTGTTCGGTCGTGCAAGAAGAAAATAGTCAGAGAAATTAAATGTTATACGCTTGATAGAGTCTTGTTCCTGTAGTCAAGTACATGACAGAACCTATCATAGATTGCTAGAGAGTCTTATCTTCTGGAGCTGGTTCTATAGTTCCTTTTATAAGTTCTATGCAATTTAGTAAAGGTGTGGATACCAGATGAGATTGCTCTATAATGAATATAGAGAGGATATAGTTGATGTAGAGCTGCTGGGAAAAAGCAATTCCATCTGATGTAGATGTTATATGAAGGCTGAGTGATTTGGATAGTTCCCAAATGTCATAAATCTCAAATTCTGTTTTCCGGTCTTTAATCAGTCTAGTGTTGTAAGGAGTATGGGCCTAATATTTGGTAATATCGACCACGTAAAAAGAGATAAAGCAGTCATGTTTAGCATAGGCAAACATGCATGGGTTGAAGTTTTATGCGAGAGTGTCCTTAGACGTCAAGAATTTGGCGAAAGGTTCCTACCATTCATTCGCAGAGTGCTTAAGCCCATATAACTATCTGGTTTGTTTCCATACTTCGTTTCTGTCACTGAACCCAGGTGGCGACCATAGGTAAACTTCGTTTTATTTATTCACTATAATGGAATGCCGATTTGAAATCAAATTGTCCCAGTCGCCATTTGTTTTTGGCGCATATCACCAGGAAGAAGAGGAGTGACTTGTGAAGTATAACTAGGGCGAAAGTATCTGCAAAGTCGAAGCCAGGAACTAGAGAGTAGCCCTTGGCAACACACCTAGCTCGATACGATTCTAGTGTCCCATCCGCATTTCTTTTAGTCTTGTAGACCCTCTTACTATCAATGATATTTCTTCCTATAGGTTTATTGACAACCACAAAGGTTTAATTCTTTCTCAGAGCGTTTATCGCTTCATCTATTGTAAAGATCAACCTTTCCTTGAGCAAACTGTGGACAGCTTGGCAGTAGGTTGTAAGATCCTGATCAGGTAGGGTACGCGATGCGAACTTATAGGTTGTCTAGTGGCCGACTTGTTTCCTGTAGCTGATGGCAGGTTGATTGGAGAATCTTGCTGATTTTAACATAGATGCCAAAGATGTATTTATTACATTATGTATATCAGCCACAAAAGAATCTCTGTTATCACTGGCGGATGGTTGTATAACTGAGTTTCTTTCTTGATCGTAGAATGAAATCACAGTTGAGGTAGGCAAAACAGGTTTAGTTAATTTTTCGTTCTTAGGTCAAGAATGAAACCCACCTGAGGGAGAATGCAAACGGCTTAGTCAATTTTAATTCTTTGGAGAAGAATGAAACCTTAGTCCCAGGTGGTGGAGAGGTCATGACCCACTTTGGTTCCTCAAAAAGGGACGAATATTTGGTGCTAGGATGTATCAAGGAAGGTGTAATCAGGTTCAAATTTGGTTCTTCGGCGAAGAAAGAACTATTTATAAACCAATAAACCTGTCATGTTTCTGTGACTTTGTGTTGTGAAGGTAGGTATAACTGGTATATATTGTTGGATGAGGTGTATCCAATCAGATAGCCTTCAATTGCCCAAGGTGAGAGTTTCGTTCCTGCTGGTGTTTTCTCCTCTGGTATGTGGACAAATCACCTGGTACCATAATAGCATAAGTGGTTGATTGACGGTTTTTGAATATAGAGAGATTCATAAGGCGTCAATTTTCTTATGGATCAGTTTGAGAGTCTATTCTGAAGTTAGACAGTGGAGGAAGTGGCTTTCAGCCCATAGGGCAAGTGGTAGGATTATCAACATGGAGCGAATCATGGTAATACTCGTTCAGTTACATCTTTCTGCAAAGCCATTGGATTCATTGGAGTAGGCGGGGGTGAGGTCATGTTTAATACCATGTCGATCTAAGAATTCTAGCATAGGGGCCTTAACATATTCTCCTATGTTGTCAGACCTGAATTGCTTGATTCAGGCCTTATCTTGGGTAGGGTGTTCTTTGATGAACCTGGTGAACACTTTGACAGTATTGGATTTAACATGGATAGGATAAACCCAAGCGTATCTAGTGTGGTTATCACTGAACGTAACTTAATAATTGGATTTAACAAAGGATTCCTAGGAGTACTTTCTACTAAGGTCAGAGTGGATCAGTTCAGGGTGTTTGTTCCATCGTTCATCTTGTTGTATGGAGGAAGGCTGTCACTTTCTTGATTTGGATGTGATGCATGTTTCGCATTTCCAGTCTTTCAGAATATAGGGGATATATGACTCATTCAGATAGTGGTCTCTTTTGGGGTGGTCGGTCGAGCGGTGGCCAAGGGCTTCGTGTCACTCTTGATATGTCATTCTCTATACCGATTCTGCTTTCTCTTGCACAATGTAAGCCAGTCCATCGAGTTTGCCTCAAATAACCTCTTTTTTATTTTCTGTCAAAATATACATAACCCTTCCCGAACTAGCCAAAGAGTAACCCTTTCCCAAATATACAATAGCGCGCCATGACAATAGATTACCTAAACCTAACTTGGGAAGTCAAAGGACTCTTTCCAGGTATAGAGTAGATATCTGACTAGCAGAGGTTTTGGCCACAATTTTAACTGTCCCATGGCTGCATGACTACATTACATAGTCATCGCCTAAGTGAACGGTACCTTTGTATGATTCAAAGTTTATTAGAAGGTATAATTTGTTGGTCATGTGTGAGGTGGCGCCTGTATCTATAACCCAGTGGTGATTGGAGTTCTTCCTGGTAGCAGAGCGGAGGGAGGTTTGTGTAATGACAGGATCAGATATCTCTTCCGTTACAATCTTAGCTGTGTTACTGGCTTTCCTGTCCTTCTACTTCAAGGTGTCGGATTAGAGTATTGCACACTCATTCCAGGTATAACCATTAGTGTTAGCAGTGGGATAATGGTTGCGGCATTGGTGTATTCTGGGGGGTTGGCCGACAGTGCCTGTGGTTGCATGTTTCTTCCATGGTCCATGCCATTTCCTCTGACAACTGCTCTTTTATACACTTTGTCATCCCTTGAGATAATAGTGGTCAAGGATTTCAAGTCTAACAATTTGTTGTAGATATGATTGTAGGTCAGGTCCTCCTAAATCTGTAGGTTGTCGACAATATCAGTTATCTATTCAGCAAGGGAGCGGAGGCGTATAGCGGCTTTGGCTTCTGGTGTACTTGAATAATGACTAGAAGAGAAAAGGCAGTTGATATTGGTTGGTAGCGGTGGCGGAGGAGTAACGAAGTTGAATATGATTCCAGAGAGTATCGTAGTTGTTAATTGAGGTGCTATATTAGATCTATAACTTTATACTTGGCATCGAAGACGTTCTTAAGTTGGTCGAAGAATGAGTAGCTGTTTTCTCTAGCTAATTTGTCCTCGAGGGTGGTTTATCTCTTAGGTGGGGTTGTATAGATAGCCAGGACGTTTAACCATTTTGAGTCAATAGTTTGAAGGAAGTATGTCGTTACAAACTGGTTATGCTCTTGAAGGTTTTCCATCGTGCTGTCTTCATCGTCATCAATGTCATCCACAGTTCTTTCACTTATAACAATCTTCCTGTAGTTGAACTATTCGACAACATATTGTAATATATCTCACTATGAACGATAGTTTTCTGAACCAGTCACCTCTGGGACAGATCTGATTTATGTATTCAGAAGCATAATCTCTTTTAGGACTGCATGTGTGTCTATCTGGAGTTGTGGTAGTGGGTGCACCACCAGGTGGAGAGAGATTGGGTTCCGCCAGAGCGACTTGCATATATGTGGAGTGACTGTGACCGGAACGTGTAGATGCGCAGAAGGATCACTTGATGTCGAGATCATACAGAATTATCGCAAGCGTTAGTTGATTGTGTGTGACCAAATTTCTTATTGAGTAAGAAAAGCTACGGCTCATAGCCTGTTCAAAATGTTATCTCAGGTTGCTTGATTGTCAGTGCTATGTCAAAAATACCCCGGAACCCAGGCGCGTCTGTTACAGGCTAAGCAAGGAGTGATATGTATGAGAGCTGATTGGTAAGAGTTTTAGTTCTTATTTTATCTAAGCTAGCTGGGTGGTAACCGCCGTATATATACAAAAGTGCATCCTCCACGCAAGTGAGATAAACATAGCGAAAACCTAGTATGAAACCTAAGTGCCAAATGTGCTTGACCCTGATATCCTGCCAAGAAAAATCCCTAATAATATGTGTAATTCTAAGATGGTGGGAGGGAAATATTATCAAAGAATATGATCAATATGACTAAGAACAATGCATGAAAGATGCATAAAACAAGCATAAAATCCTGAATACCAGATAAGAAAACACATATGAAATTCTGCTAACATAACCTGTTCAATACCGTGAAATATAGTAAAATATATGTCCTAGCTGTAGTAATGTAAGCAGTGTATAGGTAAACCGTAACCCAAACTAAGTATGAAAATATTCTATTTTATCAATTATACACCTAAAGGAAATTAAATAGAAAGTCTCGACAGCTCCATCATCCTGCCCATCATTGTTTGTGGCATCTGGCCTTGGGGCTCGGACATGCATTTGGCCTATGGCCTGCAGGCTCATTGGCCCATTGCAGGACGGAACCTATAGTGATATATGGGTTCCTTAGTAGTGGTTGCGTAACTGCCCCTCTTTGTGTTATTCCTAGATGCGTGAGGCGATTGCACTTAAGAAGAAGATCGAATCTATCCTCTAGAACCAGGTTCGATAGGAGCCAGGTGCTTACACTTTCATCACTATGGATAAAGATAAATTCTATGCCATATATCGGAAGCTCAGGATCCCTACACTGCAGTCAGCGCCATTCGCCAGTTGCGCATAAAATATAGCGAATCCTGGTTTTGTGAGTAGTTCTCTTGATCATCGATGGCAATCCCCGGATGTCGTTAGAGTCTAACACATTACAGTTTTACTCAGTCGACATGAGGTGTACCCCAGTGAAGCATCTGAGACTGGATCAGATTCTTGGCATTGTTAAAGGGAGGTCAGATCAAACAATACACACCACACGTGGAAGTCCGAGTAGTGCACTACAATCTATATCTTTATCGTCAGTAAGACAAAACCTTAACCACGGGTATTATTCTGAATAGTATTAAAGGGTTGGCATCAGAGGGATTGCAGAGACAGCAGCCGCTGTTTGAGCTGGCAGTTCGCGAGCCGGTATACCTTGTGCTGACGGTACGGGGTGGGGCTAAGACATGCCCTTGTGGTGGGGAGCAGGCACCCCTTGTGCTAGCAGTAGGAGGGGGACTTGGACTTGAGCAGGCTGTGGGACCTCTGCAACTTAGGCTGACACAGGGGTACCCCACAGAGCTAGGGTGTTAGTCGTTAGTAGCATATTTTGAATAAGTACCTCCACAGGCAGGACTCTGGCTGGCCCACTATAGCCAGCATTACACCCTTAGCCTTAGCCTGAAGACATGTGGCAAAGGTGGTTGTCAACTTCGGTCTACAATCTTTCAGAAGCTGAACGACTAGGTTGTCTACCTGCTGCATACCATTGACGCTATTCGCAGCCGATACAGGGGTTAGTGTATCGCAGGCATGACGCCAACTCCTCATACCTAGGAGGATTGGCTTGAATTCGACATCAGAAAACGTGTTCAACTCTATTTAGTTTCTTGCCTACATTTGATCCTACACAGCGTCCAGCCATTACAGGTATAGAACTTCACCTGCCTGAGTTGCCCGGATGCCTATAGATGACTTATGCAGGATAATTCTCAGACGATCCTAGATCCTTGCATTAATTTGCCCAGCCAGAAAACCAGCCGGAGGTTGATAGGTCTGCCCTGCCGGAGCCTGGTGGTTTCCTGGATTTTGCATAGGTACATACTGTATGTTATTGATATTTTGTGCCTTGTTGATTAATATTTAGTTTTTATAGATAGTTGTCTAGGGGTAATAGTATTGTGGAGTGAGTACAGTGGATGATGTGAATGTTCAGAGTTTAAGATCCATCTTAGTATGAGCTTCCTTCTGTCGTGATCAATTCGTATTATATATACAACTCTCTGACATTTCTGAGGGATTGATACAATCATGAATTTGTTTAAAGATTGGCTAAGCTGGCACTCAAAGTCAGGAACCTGTGCCTGTTTGATTCAAGGTAGATCAATCAAGCATGATATTGAAGCCGCCTCATGGTTGAAACCTTCACCGACCCTGTTTAAAAAACTATAGCTAACCCCATGTGATATCTGAAGTAGGGCACTAAACCTGCTAGACGATTAGTTCCAACAAAGGCCCTGAGTGCGATGCACACACATCAAGATCAATTCTGAGCAATACTTGTAGTATAGATTTTATATACTTGGATATCGGAGATTGTTCAGCCTTCCACCAGGCCTGTCAAATGTGCATTCTTCCGCAGAAAATACGCCAACCCTGGCGGATACGAGAGACACCAGTGAACTGTGCATACATAACTAAACATTGTGATGGCGTCCAAAATACCGTATGCACAAGCCCATAGTCTTGATAACGATGCGGAAGCCGACCTATTGCACAATAAAGGATTAGAGAGCCTAGAATGCAATAACCAATCCGAACTGGAGCCCACCGGACACGAGCTTGACGAATTCCTAGGTGATATTGCTCAAAATCTGATACTAAGATACTGAACTACCCTGCACCTTCCATCCTTAGCTGACTAGAGAATATTGATTCCACTGAGGAACCAATTCTAGACATCAATAGATTTGATCAAGAGCATGGCGATCTGTGTGACTACCTATTGACACCATTTACTAGTTTGGAAGGTTTCAAGCTGACGTCTAGACTTATTCAGAGTAAAGTATGTAAGTCACAAATCCACAAATACTTCTCAAATAGTTACTGTAACCCAACATCAGTAGGTATAGCTCTATGCATACGCTGGAGAATCACCACCAGTTCTTGGACTAGTACAGTGGATATCTGCAATGGTGCAAAGGGGAGGTTGAAGATTGCCAGAGAACATTACCATTTTTCTATTGTAATACACTAAATTCAGTCATACATCTCCTACACCAGATCAAAAAAACCATGATGACTTTGTCTACACACCACAGTTGTGAATATGACCAGAGCGGAAAAAGCATATATTCAGAAATGCATACAGCAGACTGGCGGTCGGACGTTCATGGACATTATCCCAGCCAGTTGTACATAAGCCTTTGTGGCCCAATTATAGAGGACCCTTCTACCCGCTGCAACTGTAGTCCCAGTAATTAGGATGTGAGATCAGACCCATCTCAGCAAACTATCAGGCGACAAGAAAGTGTGACCTATCTCTATGACGCTCGGTTATCTCCTGTCAATCCAGCTCAACAGCCCCAGAAATATGGCTTTTCGCCTTGTTTCAACATTGCCCTTCACCCTCAAACTCTCGTAGTCCTCCTCAGGAGACTAATGGTAGAAACAAATTAATGCCGATACACTACAAGGTGTATTTAAACTCTTGTTTGAGCCATTACAACATGCAGCGCTCAAGGGCATTACTCTTGACTCTGCTATTGGGAAGGTTCGGAGGTGCTTCCCAATCTTAACGGCATTGGGCTGTGGACTATATGATTACCATTACTCTACCTGGCCTAAAATCAAACACATGCCCTAAATGTGAGGTGCCAGCAGAAAAATTAGCAAACGATGCTAAGAACAAGAATCCAGTGTGAGATCATGCCAAATAGGACGTCGTAAACGTCAAAACGGACATCAGGCGACAGTGTCGGGGTCAAAGGACGCTGTGAGGACCTTTGACATTCGCGGAATCCAAACTGGACTCAGTTTTTTTTACAGGCTCCCATGGGTTTCGGTTCCTGATCTGCACATGCCAGATTTGCTCCATACAATTTATCTCAGTTTATTGAAACACATGGTGGAATGGATTCAAGGTGTTCTCAATAATCAAGCACGACAGCAGGCGTTTGACGATGCTAGGAAGGAATAACCACTATAAACAGGATTTTTTTATTCCTAAAAGAGCCTACCTTGAAGTTACGCAGTGGCAATGAAAAGAGATGAGGTATCTAGGACCTTGTCTTTTGGGAGTTCTTGCAGTTGCACTGCAGCAGCCAAGTAGCACCCAAGTTATACCTGTCAAACATACTCTTTCGAGCATCAGGACACTGGTAGACATCCATCTGATGGCTCTATACCGAAGCCACATGTCTGAGATGGTAACTTATATGAGAGATTATCAAGACCAATTTTAGAGAATGAAAGATATCTTCTTGGAGTTACGAATATCTAAACCTACCAAGGTTAAGATTAACGAACAGCAAAGGGAATTGAAATATCAAAGAGCAGATATGAGCAAGTCAGTGGCCTCCTCGAAACAGCGTCAGATCCGTGATGACGATGGCCAAAAAGAGGACGACAGATCCATGGACTTGATCCATACTGAATCCCATTTCAACTTTATCAAGATGCATCGTCTAAGTCACTTACATGATCACATATACCAGTTTGGGAATATTCTTATGTATTCAACAATGTATAGGGACCTTGCACATGAGGAGCAAATCGAGGACCGATGGCGGCATTCCAATAAAACAATCCAGTGGGACTGATTCTAAGACACTATAGTCATCGGCATAAGATCTAGATTAGACATTTGATGCTGGACTCCCTTCGAGGTCATGGAGCCAATCTGCCTGCAGCCGTGCTGGAATATTTGGATTCAACAAGTACAGATACCAAGTGTGCACTACGCAGTAGGATCTTGAGGGGGGATTGCAACGACGTTAAAGACGTTATAGATTAGTGCAAGATCTTTAGTGTATCAGCGTAGAGCATCTATTCTGAATTAATACAATATTGCTGGCAAAACGTACCAACTGAGGGCCGCCTTCCTCATGATCTAGCGATGCTGCTGCGATCACTTCCGGTTGAACTCATGATACAGCTTTAAATCCCAGTTCCTACATTCCAAGCCACCGAGGTCTTTGATATGCACCGTGCAGGCTGAACAGGTAGTCTAATGTTTAGGTATCAGGGGACCAGAAATCACTGGTTTCAGTGCAGGCTGGCGTGGAAGAGAATATATAGTGCGATGAGGGGGCGACTCTCGGCAAGGCATATAGGGCTCTTCAAAATTTGGAATTAGACATGGAAGGGGAATGTGCGGCGGCAGGCAAGTGTCGAGATGTTGAGCAGAGTAAAGGTGCCACGCCCATCTGACGTACAGGGCCTTATTACCGTGGAACTGAGGGCAAACACCCTGAGGTGTATGATTGTGGATATAGGGACCATCCTAGGACTGGCGCACCTTATTCCAGCGGTTGACCGGTACTGGCTTGGGAACAGCTGGATAGATTTGAGAACCTTTAATGATATATATGGACCCTACATGAGCCGGCGCAGAGCTGATGCCCTTATAAATCACCAATGATACCCGATTCTCAACTCTATCCAACGCGTCTTCCTGGAGTCCTTTGAAGAGTTATTAGGGAGTCCAGGTGTCAGCAATGAGTTGGGTTGATTTTAGTATGTGATTGGAGGTTCATGAGAGAGTCAGCTCTGCGCCAGCTAGAGTATCCTGTATCATTTATCATGCTATATTTATAAAGCACAATAAAGGAATGAATTATAGGAATTGAAAGAATATAGTACAAGATTGCGCTACATGATAGAGAGGAAATAGGTGGAGTATGGGTGCGATCTATCAGGACGCAGAGAACAAGGAGGATAGGAGAGAGGTTGTCATGAAGTAGGAGTGATGTGGCATCTTGTCTTGATGGAACGGAGGGTTGCTAGGCAAATCAAGTAGCCGTGGGCGCAAAGGAGCTCTTACGACGGAGCGCACGACGCACAGGACGCTCCGACCCTCAGGATGTAGGGAGCACGTCGGTTGTGTCATGACGCAACAGGGACGCATGAGACAAAGGTTATTCTTCTAGTGATGCGTGGGTCAGCTTTGCTGATAATGGAAGAGGGTAATTATTGTGGAGTGAAGATATGGAGCTGGAGGAGGGTGTGAGTCTCCATTGCTTGACTGTTTGAATGTGTAAGTATAAACCAAGTTAATCCAACTGCCCCATCGATAGCTACAAATACTGTAACGTAGTTATTGTTTCCAGACTTATTGAATGTTCTTGCAAAGTAGTCAGCGAAGGAGGTGAATATCTCAGGATGTACTGGCATAATATCTGCCTTCCATTCAGGTAGCTTGTTGTGTTCCATATTTCTTTAGGAGAAATGGCATTGGCGAATATACTCTCGGAAATCCTTCCACACTCGGGGCAGAATATGTATTCTGTAGCATATCGTAGGTTCCCCTCTGCACTGTGATATCCTCTGTTTCAAATCTCATCAATAACTATCACCCCGAGCATAATCCCATTCATTGCATGTCCCTTAGGTATGAAAGGCAATCATGACCACCCCTGGTCATTGCATAGATAGGTCTATCGTAGATCCTGTAGTGGGATGGCTGGCTATCTGTCACAGTCTTGCTAGCGTCAAAAGCTTGATTTTACAGGTCATCATTCCTGTATGCTTCCATGATCTGTCTTCTCCATTGGTTTCTCATCGCAGCCACCACAGCTGCCGTATCCCGTTCATCCTGTACTTGCTTCAGTCATGGTTCTTCATCCTCCTAATCCTCATAGAGCTCGTAGAGGGTAGGCTGATAGTGAGGGAAGGTATGTAGCTCGATGACTGGTATAAGCCTTGCTTTGCCTGGTACCGCATTAGAGTAGAGGGGCCACTTGGGCTCCGTGGCTTGGTGGTAGTAAGAACTGTCCAGGTCCTTATATTCACAACTCATATCTCCTAGTTGCTGATTCAAACGTTGCCTGACTGCATTCAGGTCCAGTACATGCTGTCGGGGTAGCACGATGCTATTCCTTTCTTTGTAGGTAGCAACTAGTTCCGCTAGACCTATTATTTCTCTTAACTTCTCGTCATCTTGGATGGCACACTACAAATCATAGCATAGACTCCTGTGCATGGCAAGATGGATTCTATCATCATCGCTGATATCTATGATGACTCGTTCTCCCCTCTCATTTCCCTTGCTGATAGATCAAAGAGGGTTATCTGATGGAAGTGTTTCTTCAATAAGAGGAGGTTCAAAGCACGACATATTTGAGTAGGTAAAATGTATGTTTTAGGATTTTGAATCTTATTTGTTGGTAGGGTCTTGAGTGTAGTTTGGTTCTGGATCAAATTGCTCATAGAGATGGGAAAGAGCGTCAGCTAAATAGTTTCCCTTTCCAGGCCTATAATATATCTTTTCCACCTATTTTCCCTAATGGGTTCACTACGACAACTGCTTGTATAAGAGATTCTTAGGTGTCTTTAGGTACACCAATGGTTGGTGGTTCGTTATGATCGTAAATTTATGCCCTGCCAGAATATTTACCAAGGCAGTTAAGGCATCTATAATTGCAAGTGCCTCCTTATCAGTAGTTACATAATTCATTTGTGAAAAGGGGAATTTCCTGATGTTCAATACTGCAGACCTTGCCGTTTGAGGTGTCTCTCCTAGTGCTACCCAAGCCACTACCCCTGAGTCAGAGGCATCGGTGATGAGCTATATATTTTGTCTGGAGAAGTGGTTGATTGGGCTCATGACCCAGGTCGGTTTAGCGAACTCCTTCACATTCTCGATGCATTGATCCTCTATTGGTGTCCAGACACGCAGCTCATTTGCCTTGAGATCCGCCTAGGGTTAAGTGATATAGGCAATATGTTTTAGGAATTAGCTAATCTAGATTATCAATTCTAGTAATTCCTGAAGTTGCTTCTTGTTCTTCAGTGTTTTCCACTCCACAATCCTCCTGATCTTTTGTGGGGATACTTTCAGCACCTTGGCATCGATGAGGTGGCCTAATACCTTTAATTCTTAATCAATGAAGTCTGACTTCTTTCTGCGAGGCAAAGAACTCTGTTTTATCCAACCATTCACATATGGCTTTAATGAGGTTCAAGTGGTCGAAATCTGTATCAGAGGATATGAGTATATCGTTGATATACACGCTCACAAATTCTCCTAAGTAGTCTGCAACTAGTTCTAACATGATCCACATAAATGTTCTTGGTGCATTCATGACTCCTTGTAAGATATCTTTGCTGACGAAACCTGTGAAGGGTGTTTTGAAACTGTTATATTTGACATCCTAAGAGGGAACCCTGCTGTAAAAAGGGGCATTGCTTAGGCGATTCTTGTTTCTGTATCGCACAATTCCTAATGGAGTCAGTAGTCTCCTTTGGTTCGAAATATGTACATCACCCTTCTGAATATTGTCATTTCTCACTGTAAGGTCTGATAGACATCTGATCATGCCATCAGTGTTCCCTTTACCTAATACAAACATCAATGCTGCACGTGGCACCTTGGCTCTTCTATGACTCCTTCTCCCTGTTTCTGGTCCAGCCATGGTTTGTGTCGAATCTGGTACTTCTCTGATACTGAGAATCTTGACATCGTCTTCAGACACTATGTATCCTTGAATCTGATTTGGTGGTTGATTGTTCTTAAAGGAGGTAACCTTTCCGTAATTGGATCTGGGAAGACCTTTGCTTATCGTTCCATAACCTCTTCTGTGCTTTTCACAGATGCTCGATTTCTGGTACTTGTTGGTGTGCAATTGACCTATATCTCGTGGTCAAGAAAGTAAATTAACTGCTTTCTACATTCAACTGATACTTTTTCGTGATATGAAGGGCATTCAAATCAACACATTGAACTGGGTGAAGTTCCCCGCCATTATTCAATTGCCTGGAGTCTTCTTCTTCCCAATCGCGATGAAGAAATTGCATTCTTTGGGGGATTCAGGTTGTAACACTTTCTTAGCCACATTAATGGTTACCGGAGTTTCCATTTCGGTACATGGCATTCCATATACAGAGTCAAAGGTTGCGTTCAATAGGTCTGTTCCTATAGTTCCTGTATCAAATAGCACTCAGGTTTGTTTGCTGTTATTCAGCATTATTCCTTCTAATGCTATGTCACTCTTATCACCCTTGGGTAGTGTGTTCTGTGTTGTTACATTGGTCTCGACCTCTATGTTGTAGATATATACTTCATCTTTCCTGCTGGCTTCTTCTACTCGCTTATAAGATATTCCCTTCTTGGGTGTCTTTCCTTGTCCTTTGTCCCTTTTGTTGGGACAATCTTTTGCCATATGACCTTTACTACCGCAGGTAAAGCATGCACCATTTTCTCTGTAAGTATTTATTTTGCTTGATTCCTTTTTCTTCTATTGTAGTTTGTTGTCTTTCTTGGAGTTGGCTTCATTGTATTAATCATTCTGCTTATCCTTTCCAAAGACACCTGTATTGTGTAGGATTTCATCGACTCTGTTATATAGGCTATCATGGGCAGATTCTTTCCCTAGCATTGTACCATGTTTCGACATCTCGCATTAGCCAAGTCTACATACATGGGAAGAGCCTTTGGATTTTGGTATTAAGGGTAGTCGATTCAAAGGGCAAGCGAATCGGACTAGGCTTAAATCTTTCCACGTAAACGGATATTGTCCATGAAGTCTCATAGGTAAAGATTTTTGTGTAAAAACTTAGTATATTGATAAGATCCCTTTCCGTTGCTTGATGATGGCTAAAGCATGGGAGGCACTTCGATAGTTATATCCTGAGTCTTACTGTTCGCGGACTACAACTGGTTTTACATATAAACTGGTATTTTCGCCCCAACCTTCGTCTCTTAATGTGATAGCGAACCTCCTTTGACCCTGAAACTTTCTCTTCCCCAGCACAGCTAACGGTATGATCAGAGCTCCTGACTTCTCTGAGGGTGTGAACCCACATAGTCTGAGTTGTCATCCTTCTTTTGGCTGTTAGGATATGGCCGCCCAGTTTGGAACGTACCAATAACCTCTTAGAACTCCAAGGGGCCAGCTTGGTTGTTGGCCAAGGCTGCTTTGACCTGTCTTAACCGGCTCTGCAGCTGGCTCTCAGGATGACTAGTGTTCACGATAAGGCCAATACCTTCTCATCTTAACTGCCTCTCCTTAACAAGGTAATCCTATTGGTTCATTGACCTTATAGGCATCATGGGGGCCTCAGCGTACTCTCGGTTTTTGTCAGAGTAGCCTAGTTCAATTGTGCATTCATACCCACCTAGGACTACTCTGGCTTTCTAAACTTCAACGGGGTGTACCTCTGCGAGTTTCTAAAGGAAACGCTTCGTTCCACTTCCCAGCCGTAGCCAGTGAGACTCTCTCATATACACCTCAGATAGCATCTGGTCGGAGGGACGGCGACAACCTACACTGGGTTACAAGATGAGTTCCAATTACTCGTTTTTCTTAGTAAAGAGCAACTGCACAAGGTGCCAGTATCAACTCCCAGGGAGGACACTGGTGCCGCAGTAGGGTAATTGCCTATAGAGGTTCGGATTCATGCAGTTCCTACAGGAAAGTCATGTAATCCTCTTGGGAGTCGTTTGTGCCTAACAGAAGGCATATTGCTAAATGGTGTCTTCTGCTAATCGTGATTGGTACATCAACAGGCCTGTTGCCACAGTGGTGATGCATTATGTTTTCCTGTTCTTGACTTGCTAAATCTCTTGAAATCCTTTGTAAAGATCATCCTTCTGCGTGCATGACTGGAATCGTAATTTTAAAATGTTGATAAGCTGATCTCAGGTCAGGTCTTCGCTTTAGTTTTCCGCCTCCTGGAAAGCTGCTTCCACAGTTCTCCCTTCTGTGAACTGTGACCAATAGGTAACCTCTTGGTCTGTTCTAGAGTAGACTACATGTAGTAATAGGTATAACTAGACTGACTGGTAGCAACAATTGAACATTTCTGGCTTAACGTCTTCTCCTTCACCAGTGATTCTCTTTAGTATTGGAACCTTGATACTAGGCTTTGCTGTAGTTTCTGGTAATTACTTTCTAGTGACTGGCTTATTACTAGGTACTGGATAGAACATGTTGTCGGAAACACAGGAGGTATCACAGCTCTTCACTGTCCAAGTTGCTTGCATCATCCTTGGTTGCTGCTGCTTGCTTTTCCTTCAATCCCTTTGGTGTACCTGGGAATTCTACTCGGGTTCTAGCTTTCTCTTTGCCAAGTTCTTTCGCCGATTCCACTATCTATTAGCTTGCTAGGTCTCTTGATAACTGCCTTGATGCTTCCTCTACTTTGAAGCTGGATGCCCTTGATTGTTGGCCTTTGGTGCAGTGACTGACTTTCTATTTGGTAAGTTCCTGTGCAGGATCTGCTTAACTGAGCCTGTCTGAAGTCGCTTGTCACCTATCCTGGTCAACTGATGGTAATCCTCAGGTTTCCTCCGGTATGCCTTCTTATAACTTACCTACTTGTGGAAGTTAAACTGGGTTTAACGCCTCCTGAGGTATATCACGCACACACAGGTATGCCTCTTAGTAAGGTATAACGATTGTAACTCAAATCCCAAATGGTTGTGGCTTCAAATCAGTATTACTACTGCGATATTGATAAGTAGTTTAACACACGAAGATTACTATATTGCCCGCCTTGCTAAGTCCTAGACTTACTTGCTGTAGTTGCATGCGAACTGAAAAGAAGTAACTGCTCAACAAAATATATAGAAATCTCGGTCTGTCAGAGTTTGCCCTGTTTAAGTTCCAGATCGTCACTCTAAAATACATGATCTCGCTTTTCCAAACCTTTCCATAGCCTTCTATTTTATTTCCAATCAATGGATATAACCAAGCTCCACTTGTAAAGTCCTCCAATCAAAGAATTGCCTCATGCACCTACAGAGTACAGCAAACAAAATATATATTATCCCGATATATAAAACCAAATATAGAATATATCAGGTATCAGCTTGATACATGAAACCCAACATAAAACTTACTAAGTATCTTATGATACTTGAAACTAATCACAAAAAATACTAACCCTCTCTAGCCTTGCTAGTTTCTGTTAGCCTTGTCTTTCTTAACAATAGTAACCAATACTGGTTTCAGTAACCATTAACATAACTCACAAAAAAGTATGTAAATTGGGACTGTTCGACTGCTTGTGAGTCGTCATTTGAAAATATCAAGGTACTGTTTACCACTGATCCCATCCACTCACATATTGATAGCTCTTAGCCAATTAAGTTAGAAACTGATGCAGTTTATTTCATATTGGGTGCCGTACTATCCCACTTGGGGGATGACCAAAAATAGCATCTGGTACCCTATCAAAGTTTGAAATTCCTACGAGGGAAGGTCAACTCCAACATTCACGATAAAGAGATAACTGTGATTGTAGCAGATATCAAAGCATAGGATTATCTCTTCCTTTCAATTGAAGACCAGAGAGTACTATACACAGACAACAAGAATCTTGAGTACTTTAATAATACAAAGGTATTCCACCAAAGGCAGCACCACTCAGCAGAATTTTACCGCCATTCAACTTTGTAGTGGTATATGGAGAAGGCTGATTAAAGGCGAAGGCTAATACATTTTTGCAGCGTAATGACTACCGCACTCATTGAGTGAGGGTTATCCTATACTACACACATTTTTTCCTCCTAGGCAGTAGCACATACAACAAGAATGTGATCTCCTGAGCCTGCAGATTCTTCTTACTTTTCAATGATTTCGCTTACACAATGAGTTCCAGAATGAGGTATGTACTGCAGCTGCAACCGATCAAGTCTATCTGACATTGCTGAAGGCAGTAGCAAGCCAGGATAGAATAGTGGAGCCCACTTCGCCATGGAAAAGCATTTCTCCCCTACAAGAGCAGATGCTACGTCCAGAGGAATGAGAAACATTTGCTAACAATTATAAAAGCAGACCATGATGCATGCATCGCTGGACACCTCAAAATATATATGACAATAGTCCACGTTGAGGCAAACTTCTACTTGCCGAAGATGGAGGAAAACATCCTAAATTGGTTTGAACGTTTGATGTTTGCTAAAGAAACCAGAGTATCTGGGATGAGAGGTTTAGGTTACAAAAGCCTATTGAAGTTCCCATAAACCCATTAATATGTGATTTCCGTGGACTTCATTGTGGCATTACCAGAGTCTGGAGAATATCCAAAAGTTTAGGTCATTGTTGCCAGATTCTGCAAAATGGCTCACTTTATCCCACGGGCAAAAGAGGTACCTATAAAGGAACTGGAACATATATTCCTGAAGGAGAATTAGAGATTGTATCGGCTACTAGAATCAAGCATCTCTGATAGTGTTATCAGATTCACATCTTAGTTTAAGATAAGTCTCAAAGATCTACTAAAAGTAACATTCAATATCACAACTACTTTCCATCCCGCAATTGAGTGGCAAACCAAGAGGGTTAATCAGACCCTAAAACCATATCTCTGAAGGTACTGTTCCTATCAGCAAGGCGATTGGGCTGCATCGTTACAGCTTTCAGAACATGCATAAATTACATCAGTTTCCGAATTGTCTAAGAAATGTCCTTCCAAGGTGAATTAAGAGTTTATCCTTAAGACCAATTTGTACAGGGCTATATCCGAGCATCAAAGGATATTCAAAAACTAAGAGCTGGTCGTTAAGGATTGGAAAAGAACTTGGCAACATATTAGAGAAAAGTTACAATAGACTCAGAAATGACAACGGAGGTGGCATTACCAAAGGCGTATACCCTCGCAGGGGTATATCACCCTGGACAAAGTAGCCCTGGGCACAGGCAGGACAACAAACTGTGTTATGTTAGATCGACACAATATTAGAACCTAGCGACCTATGGAAACGGTAGACTATAAAGGATTTGATCTGTTTATAGGCAAGCAAAAGATAGGGAACCTAGACTATGAGCTGGAAATGCCGGTAGCTAGCCAATCCACCCTGCCCTCAATGTTGGACTCTCCGAACCTTACCACTAGAACTTGGTTGATAGGCCTGCAATGAAGGTAGCCATTCTTGACATCATTTACTCGGGTCCAAGTTATGTAGTAGAAGCACTACTAGACAGTATGCGGTCTGGAAGTATAAAATCAAAATTCGGTAACCAGTTCGTATATTACTTAGTGTCATGGGCAAGGTATGAAAGTAAAGAGAATTCATGGATACCATTCGTAATATTAGAAGGAACTGGATGCGAAGCATTATTGTGTTCTCATAATCAATTTCCTACTAAGCCAGCGGCATAATCAATTCAGAAGCGAGTACAGCAAGGAGTTCTAAAGGTTGGCCTAAATCTGAGTCTAGACTTATGGAAGAGAGAAGTACTGTAATGACCTATTAAGCAGTTTGTATACCTTGCCGAACCTCTACCCAACCACTAGTTGTGCAAGGATATAGTGAGGGACTGAATATTCTGCCTGTAACGTCACAAGACAACTGTTGGTACCTATATTGAAGAAAGGTATGATACAAGGTGACTAAAGGGTATACCAACAGGTGTTTAAAAAAGT
Source organism: Tuber calosporum (assembly GCA_003316355.1). Taxonomy (NCBI): domain Eukaryota; kingdom Fungi; phylum Ascomycota; class Pezizomycetes; order Pezizales; family Tuberaceae; genus Tuber; species Tuber calosporum. Next base: position 102,870 of record QFET01005015.1, on the reverse strand, counting down.
GACACTAATGTAATCAAGGTAAGGTCTCTTTTTTATTGAATTGGTATCTTAATAAGCAAGCCTTAAATTTGCATCACTAGCAAAATGCTTTTATAATTTTTACTTATTTTTAAAATGAACTCCCTTGATGTATGATATGATATATTACAATCAAAGCTTTTATTTACCAATAACAAGACAGATTCTTCTTTTTTTGAAGATAGCTTTCCTTTTAAAAGTTGAATCACCTCAAATTAATAATGAATTCCAATCAAGCAACAGATCCATTTCCAGTTAAACAAAATACAATCTGTACACAAGCACAGTGACAAAGGATACGACAAGGTCAATCCCAAGCAAGCCCTATAGATTATATTTAATTAGAATAGCGAAATCTGATATCCTTAAACTTTCAGAATATCATTAACAAGAAGTGAGATGTCACTACTGGCGCCTTACATATGTGTAAATATCGTCAATGGCAAGCTCAGGGTAATGAAAACGTTTTCGCCAATCTTCCCCAAACCGAACCTAGATTAAATTCGTGTACTTCCCAAATGGAGAATCCCATGATAGATCCCATTACGCAGCAGGAACTCGAGATCAAAAGAGATTATAAATCCTGGCCTAGACACAAAATGTTCAACAATAAACTCTGTTAACAACATTTAGGAATTCTGCAAGATACCTACAGAGCTATGATGAAAATAGTTTCCCAGTTTAAGAGAGGGATACCAAATAAGGTTTCTGGTCTCTACTTTATTTGGCATTATCAAGATTGTCTATTCTTGAAGTTATAAGTTAAGCAAGAACAAGCTGCTCTGAATGGACAAGATATGTTTACTGGAGTGGCAGAGACCTTGGTGTCACCTAAGCAACTTGCACTACAGGGAGCAGATGGGGGAGGATGAGGAAGGAAGGTAGTAGAGCGAATTATGTGTCATGAGGTTCTATGAGTAACAAAACGTGTTATCCCAGAACTTAAATGTGGCAGACATTATAAGATTATATCCATATTGGATTATGCTGATACAATGCTTGCTGTAAGAGCATATATCCAAAAGGCTGGAGATCATAAGTTAAGTTATTATTATTGATAAAAAGGAAGAGGGTCAAATTTAGGCACTAACAATTGGTAATAGAACTTACCTCAAGAAATGTGGCAAAAGCTGTCGTAATACACTGGAAGGAGGAGGCATCCAGCAATGATGACAATATTAGGAAACGATCAGTTCAAAATGTTGCAAGAGAAGTTGAACAAGCTATTACTTCAACTACTTGTGCCAATTATTATTATTATTATATCTCATTATGCTTATGGAGCCAGAGGCTATGAAGCGGTAACTAACATACATGTAAGCTGCACCTCCTGCATCAGGTCATTACCCACCATCTTATATATATTTGTAGCAGCATTTGAGTGGACCCCCGTCTTAAACGCTAACAACCCCTAAACAAAAGAAATCTTCCCATCCGCCATAAGCCTAACTAATATAAGGAAATAATAGTAAGAAAACCTAAGTAGCCCTGTTCCTTCTCACAGTTCCTACTTGGTGTGCGTGTAGGTAGATCGGACACTCCATGGAGGTAGCCAGGTGATCATTGCCGCACTTGAGATATTTGATGGTGGTATGAAGGCATGGATTGCCCTATGTGGGGCAGTCTGATCTGCCACAGGTGTGGAGGTGAGCAGGGTGTTCCAAGGAACAGATTGTGCAGTGGGGGGTTCTGATGCACTGGGTTGGGTGGTGACCAAATTCCAGGCATCTGGTGCATTGGGTGTCAGGTCTAAAGGCAAGGTAGCATTACACTTTGAACCTTCTGCCAAAGAGAGGAAGGCATCTGTTGAGGGCTTTGTCGGTTGGTTCTTTGCCGGCAATTTTGAGGACCATAGCTGATGCTACTTTATCCTGACGTTGGGCTTGGGTGGTGAGTCATCTGGGTGGGCATGGGAGGTGAGTGCCTGGATTGAATGCTTCAATCTCAGCTAGGATTGTAGTGAAAGTAGAGCTGGTGGGTATGCTGTGGATGATGACCTTCTGCCAGATCTCATCCTTTCTGTGGCCACTGGCAGCTGGGATGGTGGCTCTGATAGCCTCCTCAATGGCAAAGCGGTGGTTTATGAGAACAGTGGAGGCCAGGATGTTGCCCTTGGTAATAAGGCGTACATGGTCGTTGGGGGTGAACTAAATGTTGGAGAACAGTCGTTTCTTGATTCCAGTGTTGGCTGTATCGCGAATGGCAAGGTTGTTGGTGTCATCAGGTAGTGCTGTGCCATCTCTCTCAATGATAATCGTATAGTCGCGTTTGGTGAGGAGGGCAGTCATTGAGTTCTTGGTGGGTAGAGTGGTAGTGGGTTTGACTGGGGAAGCTTTGGCAGCTCTTTGGGCCCAGGTTTGCGTAGTGGTGCTTGGTGGTAGTATGGATTGTAGTCTGGTGGTTGGTTGTTGAAGGAGTTACTGTGACTGAAGTTGTGCAACTTAGTTGGTAAGGGTGGAGATGAAGGAGTGTAGGTCTTTGGTGTCCTGGATATGACGTTCTTGGACCATCTATCAGGTGTTGCTCTAGGGTGTCAAGCTTATCTGAAACTTCATTGTGTGCTTTGTTGACGGCATAGAGTCTCCTGGTAAGTGATTCAATGGTGGGGGTCTTCCTTGAAGGGTAAGGGAGGTGGAGGCAGCAGTGTTGGAGGGGAATGGACCAGGGCCTCCAACTGTCTGGACTGGGAGAGGGGTATCGTTTATGGCATTTTCATCCATGGGGGTGTCTGTAGGCGAGGATAGGTTTTCAAAGATGTTTTGTGGTAGGAAGGGGGTTGCCAGGCGGTTTGCAGCTCCCCTACCTCTGCCTCTTAGCCGTGAAGGTATCAGAGGGGATAAAGCAGGGACTCAGTTGATAAACGGTGATGGGAAATAAATAATATAGGGCAATATGTTGATAAAAAGTCTTTAAAGAGGGAGGGGGAAGCGGTGAGAATTTGTTTCTAGCCAATGAGTTGGAAGCTTAGCGAAAGTTTGGTGTGGTTTTTTCTTTCGCTGTGGTTGTAACGGCAACGGAGTCCCAACTACTCTTACTAAGGTTGGGGTTGCACCCCAACCAACAATGGCTCACTGGCTCGCAACTGTCGGCACTCTGAAGAGTGCCTGACAGCTCAATGCAAATTTACAGCTCAACACAAATTTGTGGCTTACCATAGTAAATTTGTGACTCAGCATCACTTTGTGGCCTCATCTGACCTTGTTGCTAACAATACTTTATACCTCAACACCACTTTGTTGCTCAATAACACCTGGTAATTTAATAATAGTTGGTTGTTTTATTCAAAACTCTAAGATAATATTATGCTACAAAGTTATAACACTCTTTAACTAAATTGAATATAGCTATAGAGTGTTATTAAGCAACAAGGTATTGTTGAGCAATAAAATATTATTAGCCATAGAGCCAGGTCAAGCCACAAAGTGATGCAGAGCCACAAATTTACTATGGCAAGCCACAAATTTGCGTTGAGCTGTAAATTTGCATTTAGCTGTGAGGCACTCTTTAGAGTGCCGACACTTGTGAGCTAGCGAGCAATTGTTGGTTGGGGTGCAACCCCAACCTTGGTACAAGTACTGCAGGTAGATGGTTATGCAAAGTGGGGTTCCAGCACAAGGAGTATAAGAAAGGAAAATATAAGGATAGCCATGAGAGGGTGGATGTAAAATATACTGTAATCATGTGTTTCTTCCTAGGATGGCATCCTTAAAAGAGAGACTTATGCAGTGGAATGTGGATCTGAAGGAGATCCTAAATGCTCAATATCTCTCTGGTGTACTGCAGCCCCTTATTCTTGTCACGCAAGATGAGGGCACCTTTAATTCGAATGATGGTCGACATTTTTATGGATTCATCCTGATCACAATCCTTTGAGCAAAAAGGACCGCAGTCAGGGCCTTCATGTTTCAAACTTTGTGACACATATTGGATGACTGGGTGGAGGTAATGCAGCAGTCAATATGAAATGTGGTGAGGATATATGTTAGAATGGGGACTTACTACTCGAATAAGTTTTAAACAATGCCATCTGAGCATTTAAAGCAAAGATTTAAGATTGCCAGGCTCTTTTTACTTTCAATACTACCATATCACATCTAAAATTCGCCTATGATGCACTACGAGTGCCTGAAATGAATTTAGAGCCTGGGGGGAGCAATGCCAAGTGTATGAGAGATGCTTATATCTCTGACACAAATTATCCAGCTGGTGGATTTGCCCAATCTCCGGTTCTGCCTAAAGGAACTGCGAAGGGGATTAAGCTTGAACTGCAAGAGCATGGATTGTGGCCAGAGCATCAGCTCCACTGTCTTATCCAGTGCAGCATTTTGTGGAGTACTGGGAAATCAAGTATACCAAATCCAAGATGCCTTGATGGGGGCTCCTGCTGTGCTCATGCACTCACCACTGTACAACCCGATTTTCAAGGACTGAAAAGCCAACTTGTAAAAGTAATTGTGGATGCAGGCAATGAAGTGATCTTTTATCCTGCATATTACTATGAACTAACTTTTATCAAGTACTATTGGGGTGCTGCATAGTGCTATACCCGCGACAATGGCAAATACGATTTTGAATCCCTACAGCGCCTTGTCCCTCAAGGTTTAGCAGGGATACCAGGGCAGTTGATTTGGAAATACTGGACTCGCACTGACCGCATTATGGAAGCTTACAGATCTAATACAGTCTATGGCTCCAAGGTGTATGAAAAGCTTGTTAGCCACAAGTATCTTTTATATAGGCAAATTTAGTGAGGCAGATTTGAACTGATATAAGCTCATAGACTATAAAGTAAATTTTGTTTTCTGCAAAGGTGTATAATAAATATATGCTTGCTGTAATAAAAAATTGAATACTTCTTATTATGATACAAAAAGCAATATCAAAATAAACCTTCTTTAATTGATCACCATTCTGCACTCATATCCAGAATATTACTCGCCCTAATTACATAAGCATCACTTTTTGAAACACCCTTTGGTACACTCTATAGTCACCCTGCATCATACTTAGGCACACAGTAAGGAATGGTTACCAAGCTAGGGTGGGTAAACTGGATCCTTATTTTAGTAGGGTAACCCACTTAGACTGGGTAACCCTAAGCCAGGGTTAGGTAGTGTAACCAGGATAGGCATGGTTACTATTGAGTTGACTTAGGTAGGATAACCCAGTTATATATGCTGACCCGCAGCTACAGTAACATGGAATAACTCCTTCGACATGGTAAGTCATGATTTACAGAAAACAAGGTAAGTGGTATAGTACTCACATAGTCTTGTGCCTCAGAGTAACTACAATGATCATGTTGGCGGCAGCGCGTGTAAACAATAGAGCTGTTAAATGTATTATTATGTAGCCCTAACTATACATTCCACTGACTTCCCTATGATTAGAACCGTTCTGAGGATGAGTTGCCCTACCCCAGCCTTCGTGTAGCCCAACAGCAATCTCCAGTTACCCTACTTGAACATTACACAAACCTCAAAACCCTACTACAATTACCATTTAGTAATATGGCACATTTAGGCAACATAACACCCCCCTGTAGCACCAACGTTCACAATTGGAGTCACCAAAGGGATGTACTACTGTTGATAAAAACTAGCCAAATCATGGGCACAAAGTGGGTCATGTAACACTGTATACACCACCACCGCTTACAAGACCGAACAATTTCCTCATGATATATATAGGGGTGAGCAATAGCTGACTCTGGTAAATTCTTAATATTGACACCAGTATGCAATCCGAGGCTAGTCTAGGTGACCTATTTCCTTATGGGAGCTATAGGAGTCCATCAGAATGGTTCTTAAGAAGTGGAGAACATAGGGAAGTATGTCTGGATCCATCTCTACTAGTTAAGCAATAATAGTACAAGTACTATTCCTTTACTGAGGGACCTTAAAGGACTTTAGAAGTATTCTGTCTTACCACTGTTAAGGTGGTCTCTGAACAGAAGGCTGTGGGTAGCACCCAGTACGCCAACATAGTAGTGTAACTGATCGGGAGAGCCCTGTAGTTACAAGAACAGGTGCCAATAGCCTAAGTAGAGCAAGTTGACTGCAATGCTTGCATAGGCCACAATGCAATAGGGCACTTGAGTCTCATAACTAGGTATGAGTACAAAGTCGGATTGTCAATTGGCTATTGACAAGATGGTAATCTAGAATATTTTTCTCAACTGGAGACATTAATAAAATGCATTGCACCACACATTTCACATTGAATGGACTTATCTCACCTGTGCGATGAACAAACCTAGAGGTTGATTCCAAAAGGGTTATCTGACTTTTGAACCCTTCTTGGAGCAAGATGCTCTTTAAGGATCGGAGTTGGGATGGCTGTCATTGTAACGCTTCCCTGGATGTATCAGGTACCAAGAGGAATGTGTCTGGGTAAGGTATAACAATAAAAACTCAGATTCTTAACTGTCGGAACTTCTGATAAGTATTACTAATGGAGATCTCGATAAGTTGTTAAACAGCCATTGATTACTATATCACCACCCTCCCTAAGTCCTTTACTTACCTGCTGAAGCTTCGTGTGAACAGAAAAGAAGTAAGTGCTCAAGGAACTATATTGAACTCTGTCTCTCGAAGTCTGCTTCCTCTTAGTCCTACGGGGTAGTAGTCTTTATATACACATGCTGGCTTGTCCAAAGCCTCATAAATAAAACAAACAATCAAGAGGCCTAACTATACCTTGAAACATAAAATAATATGTTTCTTGTATCAACGGATACTTGAAACCAAACATGAAACATCTTGGGTAACTGCAATCTACATGAAACCCAATATATAACCAACTAAGTATCAAACGATACGTAAAATCAACCTAAAACTAACCAAGTATGAAAGAATACTTGAAATCAATCATAAAACTAGTAACCCCTTACTAGCACTGGTAGTTTCCGTAGGCCTTGTCAGTATAAGCAATAGTAAACAATACCAGTTACAGCCATTTGCTTTATAATTCTACTTGAGTAAATGTCAACGGTACCCTACTCTGATAACCAACTATCCTCTCGAGAAGAATTTGAATTGAGTGAGGTTCTGACTTAATGATATTAAGTTAGACAACTTTTTTCACTTATTTTATCTTTACCTTCTATGAATTGTACTTTGAGTCTTTCGGCGCAGTTGCAACCTTTGGTTCCAGTTTCCTCCTCAGTGGTTCCTTTATATAAACACTCTGATGCAAGACATAAATATCATAGTCTCTTCCATGCTTTATCAATTACCAACAACCAGCGAAACAATTATATTAATATTATAAGTTTTGCTCAAAACCTTGAAGTATGATCCTTCTCAGACAATGTTTGTCAATGAATAAACATTATAATCCTAGTGTAACCTACTCCCAAGTATCTTGAGAATCCTAAAGGGACTCTAAAGATACTATTAGTGTAGGGGGAGAAGTGTCGATGGATAGGTCTTCAATAGACAAGTCAAAAGGTATGGATCTAATAGAGTGACCATTCAACTTGTAGTATTAAATATGATAGTCATGTGTGGCTTGAGAGTCCGAATCCTTAAGGGATTGCAGGCTCTTTAAATATAAAAGATTGTAGCTAGGAAAACTAAACAAAAGCGCAAACATCCAGTTCAACAAACATGCTAACAGATGTAGCATACAATGCTAACCATATTCCGAAAGCAGAGGGTTAAAAGCGACATGATGGAGCTAACAAAACAAGTAATGGAATCCAAGCAGGAAGGAACAAGAGATTGCTAATACTATACAAATCCCATAGGTATCGCAGGAGGATAGCGATACCCAAATGGGTAGAAGCAAGTAGGGGTAGTGATAAGCTGAACAAGAAATGAATAGCCAGTTAGGGAGTCACAACCAAGTAGGAAGTGACAACCAAATAGTAGCGCTTGAAGGTATAAACCCAAATAAATAATAACTAGCATCAAGTCAGTAATAGTAGAAACATAATGGGATTCTGTTACACCTAGTTCGATTCACTTGTACTTAGAATCAACTACCCTTAACAGAAATGTCGATTGAACAAGATATAGAAGTGGTTGGCTAGGAAGCAGGGTGCAAATGGATAAAGAGAAATTGTCTTTGAGAACTATAAAGAGGCAGGAATGGAATAATCAACACTGCTAGTACGAGATGATCTAAAGACCCAAATGACTTGGTTCTAAACTGGCAGCCTTTAGCTAGATCTCAAACTAGGCATGTCCGTCTCATGCTGAAATCATGTTGATTTATGAAGAATGCTATCGGTATTAAATGCTGAGTATCACCTTACGATATAAGTTTGCTCCGCTAGGCAAACATGTATCCAATAGCAAATAGCCTGTATCTGGGAACCCTTAGGCAAGGGGTAAAGACTGCTGTAGTGGGCTGCCCAGTATACCACAACAATTAATTATTTGTTAAGTTTATCTGAGGAGGCTTTAATAAACAAAAATGCACAGTGATAGTTACAAACATCTTTTTTAACAATTTTAGAATCTAACCAGGCATAGAAAAGACCCATACTCACCATACAAGTCAATTATAGGATCAACAAAAAGTTCTAACCCCTACGAGAATATTATATCGTCCTAGAAGGCAGGGCAACTATTGAAGTTAATGGAAAATGAGTCTCAATCAAAGTACTCTTCGATTCTGGCTCAAATATATTCCTCATAAATCAAGAGCTGCTAACCCTCATCCAGATTTCGGATTATACCTAGTCTATCCTATTGGAGGTTATTACCTTTGAAGGAACCTTCTTCCTGCTATAGAGGTATCTATTACACATAAACTGTCTTAGTAGAAAGTGGGCAATATCCTCCTTGATAGAAGATTTCATGTAAAATAGCCCTAACTGGAATGTATGATTTGATTATCCTATTCGGTTAGTAGTACACCAAATATGCAATATCAATATACCACATACACCAACTTGGATCTAGGGAGATTCCTATTGTCAAAAGCTACTAGAAGACCAGCAAAGCAAGATGTATGAACTGGACAAAACTGTGGCTCATAACCCCAAAGTAGGATATATTGGAAGCATACAAATCAACCTGGCATCAAACCATATTGCTCTGGAAACGATACCAGAAGAATACTATAAATACAAGAAGGGATTCCTTCTAGAACTAGTGTAAAAACTACCTGGTCAATGAAAGCTTAAAGACACTATTGAATTTGTCCCTAGAATAGTTCCCTTACGGGGACCAATATTACAGATTGCAATAGATAAGTTAGACTTGCTCAGGAAATAAATATTGAAGATGCAGCAGAAGTGTTAGGCACAAACGACTCTCAAGAGGATTACAAGACTTTTTAAGGAGGAACTACATGAATCTGAACCTCTACAGGCAATTACCCGCCGGCGGCCCCGGCGTAAACCCTGGGAGTCGACACTGCCACCTTGTGCAGTTGTTCGTTTACTAAGAAAAACGAGAAATTGGAACACATCTTGTAACCTCATATACGTTGTCGCCGTCCGTCCGACCGGACCCTGTCCAGACGATGTATAAGGGGGCCTCTCTGGCTACGTCTGGGAAGTGGAACGTAGCGATTCTGTGAACACCTCGCAGAGTTACACTCAGTTGAAGTTAAGAGAGCCCGGGTAGTCCTAGATGGGTGTAAATGCGGGATTGAAGTAGGCAACTCCGATACACGCCGAGAGTACGCTGATCCCCCCGAAATGCCTCTAAGGTCAATAAACCTATAGGAACAAGGTGATACGGAGAGGCAGTGAAGACTGGAAGGTATTGGACCGATCGTGAACACTAGGCATCCTGAGTCCCAGCTGCAGAGCCGAATAAGACGGCACGAAGCACATTTGGCCCTCAACCAAGCTGGCCCCTAGGAGTTCTAAGAAGTTATTGGTACGTTCCAAAGTGGGCGAACATTTCTACCAGCTGAAAGAAGGTTGACAACTTAGACTAAGTGTGTTCACACCCTGTGAGAGGCTGGAAGCTCTGATCATACTATTAGCTGCATGTGGGGAAGAGAAAGTTTAAGGGTCAAACCAGGTTAGATATCGGATTAAGAGACTAATGTTGGGAAGAAAAAGCAAGTTTATATATAAACCAGTTGTAGTCCGCGAACACTCAGACGCGGGATATAAATATCGAAGTGCCTCACGAGCATTGGCCATTATCAAGCAACGGAGAAGAGATCTTATCAATATCATAAGCTTTACTCAAAAATCTTTACCTATGAGCCTTCCTAGACAATCTCCGCTTATGAACAATGAATTAAGCCTAGTCATATTCGCTTGCCTTTAGAATTGACTACCCTTAACAGTATATTGATATTTCTCCATGTTACCAAGGCTCTTTACATGACTACTGGATATCCCAAGTCTTACCTCAGGAGTCACATAAGATCATAGCTGATTCTACACTCCTTGACAAGCTTCTGCGCGAACCACGTCTCTCAAAATACATTTCCTAATTAGAAGAAATAGTTATAAACTCCCTTTCAGAGAGTCAATTCTATATACTTCGGGAACCCTCCTGGTTTACCGATCCCTTACTCATCCCTACTGAATCAGATTTCTAAGAAATCTACGAACACTTCTACGGTCCCACCTTCCTGTGGAAACCGTTCCAAGACTACGATACTGAAGAACAAGGAACCTCTAGTTCTTTCAGCTTTACCACCCCCTCCTTCACCCAATCCCTTTGGAGACGAGGAAACATCCAGAGTCCCAATAAAATAAGATGGCCCAACAATTGACTGTCGACACAGACAAAGCCTTGTCGGACATAGAAGAAGTCAATCCAGTTGCAAGCGACTATGCACCTGCACGCTCCAGTTTACCTTTGGCACTCCACCACCTTTCACAACCAAGTGGGGTCAGAAAGTCAGCCCCAGGAACTCGATCAAGCACTTCCCGTCCCCCTGATGCCTGAAATCCAGCTATGGAAAGATTAGCAGTGCGCATAGGCCAGGCAAGCAGCTACTTCGACCATACCCTAGAGGAATCAGTTGATATCTAACATTTGGCCCACTGTGAACTATCTGGTCCAGCCCAGGATCAGGCAAACCAACTCCTGCACCATGCCCAATGGATAACCTGTGGAGAACAAATCATTGGCGAAGAATTGAAACAAGTCAATTTGGGACTTGAAATGTTAGCAAGGGAAACTGCCGCACTTCAGGATGCAACTACCAAACGTTTAGAGGCAAAGTTGCGAGCACAGGAAGAACGGGCTGCACACCAAGAAGCGGTAAGTAACCAACTTCAACTTCATGCTAACATACGGGCAATAGGACAAGAGTCGCTTGATCAAGACTACTAGCTAGAACATGTTTAGGCTAGGCAAAAAGCAGAACTCCTGCAAAGACAGGTAGCCACACAAAAAGAACTTCAGCTGACCCGAGAGGAGTTAGGAGAACTGCACTAGCGTCTTGAACAATAGCGGTCAGAAAGGAAGGCCTAAGTGGCTAGGGGGAACGCTGTATCCGAGCAACTAAATAGAATGTTGACCAGGATGAATGAAACTTTGGTGTAACTAGCAGTTGCGAGGAACCCACCACGTGTGTGGGACACAGTGGCGGCACAGCCAGTGGAAAATCCGGGCTTGGAAAAACGGACTACGGCCGATTGCGGAGAAGAGTTTCGGTACATTCCCCGAAGAGACAAAGCTAAAGCAGTTGATTGAGGTGATGGAAACTGAAATGGCAGTAAAGAACCACCCTGCCCCCTCCGGCGAATGCACCCAACCCGTGAGATGATAACCCGGGGTCTGAAGACGGAGGTGGCCCTTTACGACGCGGTGGTGAGCCATCACGAAGACCCTAGCCTGGCTGTAAGTTCGAATCCGGAGCAGATGCATGGGTCGATCGACTAGGGCAAGCAGTGTCTAGAACCAACCGCCCACAAGCGGATCCACCATTCAAGTTTGAGAATAAGCCTACTCTGAATGTGCATGTATAGTTATTAAATTGCGAGGACTACTTTGGGAGAAACCCTTGGCAATGGGAAAACAATGAAGAACGCATCAAGTATGCGTTAGGAAAAATGGAGGCAACCAAGGTGGCACCTTTATCGATAACCTATCACAAGAAAATGACTGCGGACCTCGGATTCGCAAAAGATGAGGGTTATGATTTCTGGATCACTTTCCAAGCCGAAGTTACAGAACGATTCTCAGTACTGCAGAAGGTATAAAAATCCTTAGCCGATATGGAGAAGGTCAGGTATACAGGAGATATAGTGAAGTATCTACTTACCATGGAAAACCACAACATCGAAGCAGAAGTATCCGGCATCACTTGGAGAACTATAATTCAGCGGCAACTTCCTATTGAGGCCATGCGTACGCTATCATATGAAAATCATGACTTTGATAGCGAATGGATCAAGGCAGTCAGCAGGGTTACCAAAGCGGAAGAATCGTGCAAGGTAAAGCAAGGACTATTCTGCTAAAACAACTAGGGATTAAGTGACTCCCAGAAAAGAAAACGGGAGTAGGAATCAAAATCTAGCAAGACCACTGCTGGAAATAAAAAACAAAAAACCTTTACTGTAGCTGAAAAAGCTGCCTAGAAATTGAAAAAACAAGTGCAAAAAGGGAAAAAAGCCCACGCTGAAGGGAAGGTTGAGCACACAAATTGTATTGAAGCTGATAAAGGAATCCCTAAGGACAAGATTGAAGTATGAAAGAAAGCCAACCAATGCACGCGTTGCACGTTGGCGAATCATACTTGGAAGTTCTGCAGGAAACAGGCACAGGTATCGGTTATAGTACAGAAAAGGGGAAATTTCAAACACCAACTTCGATGACCCCTGATAACAAAGGGGCAACCAGAACCAACGACCAGGGTGAACCATATCAACCAACCCAGGTTTTGGGAACTGGAGGACATAGATGAAACCTAAAAAGGGTTTTCAGGCACAAGCAGCGACAGCGACCTGGTACGCGGTTCTGGACCCCTTTCCGAAACCGAAATCAACAAAGGGGCTAGACCTCTGCAAGGTCCTACTTACTGGTATTCCACGCTTCTCCGTGTGAAACTCAAACCCAAAGCGAGAGTCAAGATAAGCAATCCAGACCTACCTGTGTATTGCAGACCTAAAAATTACAGGCGAGCAAGAAGCGATTAACATGGACGGCAGCTCAAGGTAGTCCGAGGCTAACTCTGAGATCCTGAAACTCAAAAAGAAGAAAGCGGAGAGCCACATTTGATGTACATCGGACCTCAGTACGGAAGACTGTCAACTAAACCCGCTTCCTTATAAAGCCTTAAATCCTTTGTAGAAATCCAAGGAAGAGTGAACAGACCACCACTGACTAGGGACTTCTTAAGAACAACAAGGGGAAATCAGTCTAGCCTGGATCACGAGAAGCCTTCCAGTAACGAAATATATAGCAGGTTGGCTGGACAAAGGAATAGTGCTAGAAAAGGAACAGGATTCCACACATCAAGAAAAATGAAGTGGAAGAGAATGAGGAACTACAGCTACCTAGTCCACAAGCTAAATGGAGCAGGGTAAATCTGTCCCGAACCTGGACCACTGCTTTTCTAGATAGGATAGGCACGATAGACACATGGGGTAATTAAGGCGATGCGTGAAGAATCCCCTGAATACCACCTCAAGATCCTAGTTCGGCTCTATTTAGGCAGGGCTAATTGCAGGTGTAATGGAACCCTTCGGCAAGGGGTAAAGACCGCTAGTGGTGGGCTGCCCAGTACACCAAAGAAAGAGCTTTTAGTTTGTCTGAGGAGGCTTAAATAGCCGAAACCGTGCGGGCATGGTAACAAACACCCTAAGTTACCACAACAACGAAAATGTTATACAAAAGACCTGAACAGGCCCCTAGCGGCCCATAAAAAAGAAATAAAGAAGAAGCACCAGCCCCACCTTATTATTCCTGCCCAGAAGGCAGGGCAACCATTGAAGCAAATGGAGAACGGATCCCGGTTCGTGTTCTCTTAGACTCAGGGTCTAATATATTCCTAATAAACCAAGAACTGGTTAATAAACACTGCCTACCATAACACACCTACACAAATAGCTTGCACATTTACACGTTTGAAGGAACCTCAGCAGCAAATGGGGGAAAACACTACTATCATCCTATTCTCTTAGAGATCGGAAGCAATGCACACCGATCACACATCTCCTGCGAAATTGCCAATACTGACAAATTTGACATTATCATCCAATTTGGATGTTGGCATACAGATCATCCCATAAGGCACATCGAGGATGCGCAAAAATGTTCATTTAAAGATGAGAAATGCCAAAGTCAGGTTAATGAGGAAGGCATAAACCTCACATTTGAATGGGACGAGACCATGGCATACGACCCAGAAGCAAGATATATTGGAAGAATCGAAATAGCACCAACTCCAAAATCAAAAAAGATCCTGCAAATACCTCTGGAACACCATGAATTCAAGAGGGTTTTTGCACCAGAAACGGCAGAGAAACTAGGCGGAAGAAGAACGTTTGACAACGCCATTGACTTTATACCTAGTGCGGTACCGCCATGGGGCCAGATGTATCCTATGTCAGCCCACCAGCTGGATTTGCTTAGCAAATACCCGCAGAAAATGCAGGATCAAAGGAAACTCCTAGAAAGCAAACCTCCTGCAGGGGTTCCAATCTTATTTGTCCCTAAACCTAACCGTTCAATAAAACTATATGTGGACTATGGACAGTTGAATAAGCTGACAGTGGCCAACAAATACCCGCTACCCCTAGTGAGGGAACTACGCGACCTGGTGGCTTGGGCCTAAATATTCACTAAGCTCAACTTTAATGATGGCTATCACCTCCTCAGGATAAAGGAAGGGGATGAGTGGAAAGCAGAATTCTAGACCCGATAATGCCACTTTGAATACAAGGTAATGCAATTCGGGCTGGTAAACGCGCCGGCCACATTCCAGACCATGATGAATAAAATTCTTCATGAATATTTAGATCATAGAGTGGTGGTCTACCTAGACGATACCCTAATTTACTCCGAGACAGAGAAAGAACACGTCAACTTGGTCAAAAAGGTACTCTCTCGCACGGAAAAATATGATCTAGCAGTATCGACCACTAAGTCAGTTTTTCACGTCAATACAAGGAGTTTTTGGGTTATATTGTTGCAATTGATGGAGTCACCATAAGTGAAAGAAAGGTCGAGAGCAGTAAATATTAGAAGTAACCAAGGTCGGTCAAGTAGGTGCAAATATTCCTTGGCTTTGCCAATTTTTACTGTTGTTTATTTACAGATTTCTCCAAAATCTGCTAACAATAACCGAAATATTGAAGGGCGACCCCTGAAAATTCAGATGGGGGCCGCAACAAGACGGGGCATTTGCGGAAGTTAAGGAAATATTTATCTCTGCCCCAATACTCAGTCATTTCTACCCTGACAGAGAAACAATTGTGGAAACTGATATTAGCGATTTGCTCTATGATGCGTCCTCTCACAGTTTATAGACAAAAAGGTACATCCGGTAGCCTTCCACTCATGGAAGCTGGGTCCAGCTGAGCGAAATTATGAGATCCATGATAAGGAACTATTGGCGATCCTGGAAGCATTTAAAGAGTGGAAACATTACCAGGTCAGAACAGAAAGACCTGTAACTGTCTACACTGATCACCAGAACCTATCGAACTTCCTGACAACTAAGGTATGAAATCCACGGCAGATACGATAGGCTCAGCAACTAGCGAACTACAATTTCAAGATTGTCTACCGACCAGGAAAACAAGGTGGAGAGCTTGAGGCACCAAGACGACTGTGGGAGTACCATCCAAACGAGGCAGCTGCGCATAACGAACAGTCAATACTCAAGCCTTCTCACTTCCAAATCACACTGGTGCACTTATATCAGTCAGAAAGGGAGGAAAGAATAATTGGCACATAGTCTACTAATTCCTTGGAAATAAAATTACTAACTCCAAAAGCACGAAAGCCTATGAATGGGTCCCGACTAGCAGCCGGACACGACTGGTAAGCATTAGATAACTTTATAATTCCGGCGAAAGGACAAAGGTTGGTGGAAACTGGAATTTGCTTCGGATTACCAATGGCGACATCCGCAGGGTTGGCACCATGCAGTGAAATTGCCGTCAAATTTAGTAACAGCATTAGCGGAGGAGTAATCGACCCTGATTACCCCGGAGAAGTCAAGGTTATCGTAAGGGACCTTGGAAACCAGGATTACCAGCTCCGCAAAGGGTACCGAATAGCACAAATGATCATTGAAAACATACACATGGCCGAAGTAATAGATGTTAACAGACTAGTAGAAACTGCAAGGGGCAAAAGCGGATTTGGAAGCATGGATGTATCATCCAGACGATCAGCTGCAACAAAGACCCAGGTACTGGTTGCATACTTGCAAGTGAACTAGGCCGAAAATGAGTTTCTTGATGAAATAGACCAGCAACCAAGACAAGACCAAGCGATACTCCAAATGTCTAATGCTATAATGTCAAAGGTCGATATTTGGAAATATATAATCATCTATTATAAAAACCATCAAATAGACAGGCCAGAACGATAAAGACTGGCAGGAATGCAAGCAAGAATTGGAAACGTTAACCAATGAGGGCCAACCATTACCAAGTCACTAGGCAGTAACTGAAGGACTGATATACTATAAGAATCGCTTATACATTCCAGACAACGAACACCTGCAGACAACTATAGCCAAAGGATGCCACGACTCTAAGGTAGCAGGACACTTTGGACAGCAGAAGACTTAGGAAATTGTTACCAGAGACTTTTATTAGCGTGTACCCACAGTGTGGGTAAATAACTACATACGGTCATGCGAAGAATCTCAACATAATAAATCCCAACGACATGCGCAGTTCGGTCTGCTGCAGCCTCAAGAAGTCCCGTTCTCAGCCAGGTCATGCATATCGACCAACTTCATCACACAACTACCAGAATCACAAGGAAGAACACAAATTATGGTTGTCGTGGATCGGTTTACAAAGATGGCTCACTTCATAGGTCTGGAAAGTAATGCAAGTGCAAAAGAGTTTGCCAAGGTATTCTTGAAGGAAGTCTGGAAGCTACATGGACTTTCAGCGGAAATTATATCTGACATGGATGCTAAGTTCTCGGGAGAATTCTGGAAATCCCTATGCAAAACCTTTGGGATAAAACGAAAGATGTCAACTGCGTACCACCAGCAAACTGATCAACAAAGGGAGAGGACCAACCAAGTGCTGGAAGGATACCTCAGAAACTTTGTCAATTATGATTAAACGCACTGGTACCACTTGTTAATACTAGCTGAGTATGCCTACGATAATTCGGTAACGATCGTGCATGGCATGTCACCCTTCTACGCAAACTATGGATTCCATCCACAAACAGAATGGATGAAGGAACGTGAAGCCCAAAATCCAGGCGCCCAGCTATACGCACATTGGATGCAAACAATACACCAACAGGCCAGAGAAGCGTTGGAACAAACTTGAGAAAATATAAGCAAATATTACAACCGCATGGCCAAGCAGCAACCAGACATCAAACTTGGGGACCTGGCCATGTTACATTCAAAAAGCATACGCACCAAACGAACTTCGAAGAAGCTTAGGTCAAAGCTGTATGGCCCATTTAAGCTATTGGAAAAAAGTGGAGAACGTGCCTACAAACTAGAAATATCACCAAGATAGAAGATCCATCTGATATTTCATGTATCATTGTTGGAACCCTATCGAATATCCAATCGACCAGCAAGGGAACAACCTCCCCGCGAGCCAGTTGAAATCGATTCAGATTTTGACTCCAAAATCGAAAGAATCGTGAAGAGTGAAATAATCTGTTATACCTGGCACGTGGGAGGTCGGAACCGACCGATGCGTGTGTTACGGTACTTTGTGAAGTGGACTAGTTGTTCCGAAGATGAAAATACTTGGGAACCACCACACCACTTAGAGCATGCATAGGAATTGCTAGAGGCATTTCATAGGGAGAATCTGGATATGCCAAAGCGAGCAGATGTTGAATGACAAGGAAAAGATTTTCCTAGCGTGGCCAAGCAAACGCGTTAGGTTTTTCAGCCTACCAAGTCGCGTTCAAGAAGGGACTGGTAAGTTTCAGAATTGTTCGAGTTTGGGTTTTATTATTATAATTTTGTATTATTATTATTTTGATGTGGTACCTAAAGAGAGTGTGACCTGTGAAAAGCGATTCGGGAGAAACCACCCAGAGCAGGAAGCTCGTGTTAGGCACAAACAACTCCCAAGAGGATCACATGACTTTTTCTGGAGGAACTACATGAATCTGAACCTCTACAGGCAATTTGCCCCCTGCAGCCCCTGCATAAACTCTGGGAGTTGACACTGGCACCTTGTGCAGTTGCTCGTTTACTAAGAAAAACGAGAAATTACTACACGTCTTGTAACCCATATAAGTCGTCGACGTCCCTTGGACCAGATGCTGTCCCTAAGGTATATCAGAGGGCCTCTCTGGCTACGTCTGGGAAGTGGAACGAAGCGATTCCGTTAAGAACTCGCAGAGTTACACTCAGTTAAAGTTAAGAGAGCCCGCGTAGTCCTAGATGGGTATGAAGGTGCAATTGAAGTAGGCAACTCCGATACATACCGAGAGTACGCTAACGCCCCCGTGATGCCTCTAAGGTCAATGAATCTATCAGAATATGTTGATAAGGAGGGGCAGTGCAGACGAGAGGGTATTGGCCCGATCGTGAACACTAGTCATCCAGAAAGCCACCTGCAGAGCCGGATAAGACGGCACGAAGCAGATTAGGCCAACAACCAAGCTGCCCCCTTGGAGTTCTAAGAAGTTATTGGTACGTTCCAAACTGGGCGACCATATCTTAAACAGCCAAAAGAGCGTTGACAACTCAGACTAAGTGGGTCCACACCAACAGAGAATTTGGGAGCTCTGATCATACCATTAGCTGTGTAAGGGGAAGAGAAAGTTTCCGTGTCAAAGCAGGTTCACCCTCGGATTAAGAGACGAAGGTTGGGATGAAAATAAATATTTATATGTAAACCAGTTGTAGTCCGCGAACACTCAGTCGCAGGATATAAATATTGAAGTGCCTCTTGAGCTTTAGCCATTATCAATCAACGGAGAAGAGATCTTATCAATATCATAAGTTTTACCCAAAAATCTTTACCTACATGCCTTCCTAGACAATCTCCCTTTACGAAGAAAGATTTAAGCCTAGTCATATTCGCTTGCCTTTAGAATCGACTACCCTTAACAACAAGAGAAAACTCGTAGCATGCGAATCTCCAGCTGGCATACCTAATTTATTTGTATAAAAACCTATTAGCTTAATACGATTATGCATAGACTATCATCAATAAAATACATTGAGAATCATATATGGATATCCTTTAGCTCTGATGAGAGCACTGCAAGACAGAGTTGCAGGGGCAAAAATCTTCTCCAAATTAGACCTAAAAGATGATTACCACTTAGGGTAATTTAAGGAAGGCAATGAATGCACAGTGGTATTAGGCACCTAATAAGTCTACTTTGAATACAAGATAATTACTGCTATTTGGACTAATATATACGGACACTACTTTCCAGACAATGATAAATAACATTCTACAGAAATTTTTAGATCGTGCACTAGTCCTGTACCAGGACAACATCTTGATTTACTCAGAGACAAAGGAACCCCATCTTATATATTATGGAAAAGGTATGGGCTTACTTAGAAAAGTATAATCCTGCAAAATTCAGAACCAAGTCTGTGATTGATATGGAAGTAGTTGAACTTTCATGTTAGATACTGGCACTTGATGGGGGAACAATCAGTGAAAGCAAAGTAGAAAGTATCAAAAAATTGAAAGCACCTAAGTTGGTTAAAGACATACTATACTGACTTCATTGCCTTTGCCAATTTTCACTGATATTCCATAAATGATTTATCCAAAATCTGGAAAGCAATAACATAAACATTAAAGGAAGACTAAAGCCAATTTAGTTGCGGATATGAACAAAAGGCAGCATTTGAGCAGCTCAAACAGATATATGTTAGAGCCCTGATACTGTACCATTTCTACCTAGACTGAGAAAATGTTGTAGATTCTAATGCTAGCCAAAGTTCAACATATGGAATTATTTACAATTTTAAATAGGTTCAAGGAATGAAAGCAATAATTAGTTGCTAGTGAAAAGCTGGTTACAGTCTACATAGTCTAACAGAACCTACAGAATTTACTAACACCCAAGGCATAGGACCCAGGGTAAATCTGTTGGCCCCAGCCACTGGTAAATAACAATTTCAAAATTGTGTACCAATCAGGAAAATGGGGTGGAAAATCTGATGCATTGAGCAGACTCTCCAAGTACTGTCCTGAGGAGTGAGTTGTGCATAGCGAACAATCAATCTTGAAGTCCTGCCATTTTCAGATCACACTTGTATATTTGAACCAACCAGGCGAGGGCAAAGAAGTGCAGGATACAATCAACAAGACTACAAACTCACCAAGGGCAAAATTGTGGACCAAAGATGATAATAAAATGCCAAACAAAGAGTCCTGACTAGCAGCTGGCCATGATCTATATACAACACACGACTTCATAATGCCAGCAAAAAGTCCAAACCCTTTAGGGACCGGAATTGCAATCGGACTTCTGCAGGGAACCTACATGCTCCTAGCACCCAAAAGCGGTTTGGCGGTTAAGTATTGCAACGGGCTCACTATCCAAGGTATGCGCACCTATTGGGTCCGCGTGGGCTGGATGGTAGTAAGGGTGTCCTGTGTTACCCAAGCGTACTCTGCAGCTTAGGATTACAATGCCATTCCTACATCCTTGCTGGATGCTACGGCTGCGACATACCCCCTTGGAAGGGGATCATAGAGGGGCTGCTCGAGAGGAATTTGGTGCCCTACAAGAGGAATGAGACCATTTCTAAGAGTTTTCGGTGGGGAATGGGAGGTTGATAGGACGATGTTCGAGGCCTCCTACTCTATTAGACCTTCTAGGGCAGTTTTATTCGATCAGTTGGTTGATAGGGACGGGTTTCCTACTGACGATAAGAGTCTTTGTCATAGCTTGCAGACAGGGATGGGTGTCTTGCTTGCTCCCGGGGGGGTTTTTGCTTCGGATTGAGTCCAAAGGATATCTCGGAATGGGTTATATGACCCAAAGGTGTTAGAAGACGGGCTGGAGAAGGCCCGGAACTTCTCAAAAGAACTTTAAGGGGAAATCTAGGCCAAATGTGGCGCGCATTTCATATAATCGACTCCAGGGTCAGACATTAAAAAAGACACCTCCTGATACCAGCTAACCCGCTCAAATATCTCACCTGTCAACTCCCAAGACAAAGCATAAAGTGGAAAACAAGACGCCGCCTACACACTTCGTAACTATCAAAACAAGACCATTCTATCATGAAGTTTAGTTCAGCTAAAGGAAATCCAAGTCTAAGCATTGATATTCGGCATTTTGGCTTCCCCGTGATCCTCGGAATTACGGCTTCTGGAGCCAGATTTCCTTTTCTGCTTCCCCTTCTTTTCCTTGTCGCTCTCCTTCTTGGCCGCATCCGCTACCAGCTGTTCGAACACACCTTCTGGAAATTCTTCATCGGGATCACGTTCCGCCTGGGACCTGTTAGTGAAAAAATGCTCCGAGGACGGGGCCACCGAAATACTGGGAGCAATACGTTTTTGAAAATAGTTCCAATCATGATCAAAGCGTGGGCCCTCTCGACTCTCTTATTCAGAGCAACGTTCTTATCATTCAAAACCTTATCACAAACCTCCCTGTCGAATATATTAGTAACAGAATCTACGGACAAGCTAATTTCTTTGGATGCTCACCTGAGAACGCTCTGGATTTCGAACTTGCTTCCTCTCCAAGCCGCAGCTAGGATCTTACCAGTGACTTTCCTCTCGTATTCGGCCTTCTTCTCATCGGTCCAATCTTCGCCTCCCTTCTCCTCCATCTTTGCCATTTCCTCCATCGTCATCTGTGCGTCTAAGGCAGTAGATATAGTCCCCCATGTATCTTTAACAATATTCCCCTTATCCTTGAGTCTACTAAAAAAACCGCTGATCCCAAGAAACTTTTGAGATTTGACAAAAGAAGCGCCTTTAGAAAGGTATGTATTGCCGATAGCTATCATAAATAATTTCAATAACGATCCAGGCGGATGAGCCATAGGCGACTTACCATGCAAAATATCAATCCCGAAACTTTCCATCTTGAGATTTTCAACCTCATATTTAGTCTTTTCATTGAAAGAGTGAGTAACTTCGACGCCTTTGTCTGTTTCGGTCCAGACACAAATTCGATCCACCAATTTCTTAGCCAAGGTATCGACTCTCTCCTGTCTGATCTTTCGCCTTTCTGCTTCATATGCTGCAAGCTCCTCACGCTGTTCTTTGCTCAATCCCTTTTTCGCCCTCTCCTTCCTTTTTGAGTCCCTTTCCTCTTGTGTCATGCCCTCAGCGTCCATCCGGACGTCCTCCTCTGACTTTTCCATCAACATCTGCCTAGTTGGTACACCTCTCGGCCGGGGTGTAGAGGCTCTCGATACAGGTGGAGAAGTGAACGGGACTTTCTCAGACTCTGGACGGGTTAGCGGGTCTAATGGAGAGGGTGTCTCTATAGGGTCGGTCGGGGATCCGGAAGTAGGAGGGGCCTCTTCGTCTATCACGGGAGTAACAAAAGCATTCTTCTCAGAAGTTCCAGTGTTTGATGGACCAGCTTCGCCCTCAGAACCTTTCTTTTCTTCATCACCGCTCGCTAGCTCATCTTCTTCAGCGTCCTTCATCGTTATTTCCATCGTCCTCGTCAGATCTTTCATGAGCGAGATTTCACCAATCCTTTAGGTTTAGAAAATTAGCTTGAAACTCTAAATAAATTTAACATAGTAATTGGAGGGGGAGAAGCTTTACCAATCCACAAAGGCATCACCCCCAAATATCATACTAAAAAACTCCCCAGGGTCCTCTGAAAACTGTTAGCGCATTAACCCCAACAAAATACACGCGAAAAGCATCAAAGAAAATCTTACCAAAACCGCTGTCCGGAACAGCTCGTTCTTTCCCAAATTTATCATACTGCCTTCGCAAATCGCTGTTGCTTAGGACTTGATATGCTTCGCTAATCTAATAAAACTCTCTCCGAGTCAGCCTGAGCTCTCAATAATATTTCCTAGGCAGGTGAGAAATGGAATTCCGACAGCCTGAAACTTTTCTGCCGCAGTCTCGTCATCAAGGTTTTTATCGGGATGTAGCTTTATCGCAAGCTTGCGGTATGCTTTCTTAACTTCGAGTTCACTAGCTGTCGGCGATACCCCAAGGGCATCATAGTACTCTGTCTCCTTAACCATTTGGAGTCGATGAAGGTGAAAAGGGGTGGTGTAAAGCAGAGGTGAAAGATGAGAGGCAAACAACTAGAATAAACGCGGCCAAAAAAATCCGGACAAGAGGTGGGGCTGGGGGGCATAAGTGACGTTGTGAGCCCAATCAAGTTGACCTTTAGGTGGGTGACTCAGCAACGGCAAGGGTTCCTCTCAGTCACTTTCAGGTGGCACATAGAATTCCGCAAAATACAAGCACGATACCAACATTTGTGCCAATAAATATACCCAGCCTCTATTTGTTCACTGTTTTGCATTTATTTTCAGGGCCCATCTTAATACATATACTCATGGCAATGCTCAACACTAGAACACTCCATGAAGGAGTGCCTCAGGGACGGGCAAGAGCTTCAGTCATATGGTTCGAGGAGCTTGTGCGTTTCTGTAAAAGTTTCTTAATGTGCTCAACCAAAACACCGGCATATTCACATCTACTGTACCAGCAATGAGAGCGAGAGGGCGTTTCAATCACAAAACTTTCCAAGCTTCATCATCATCATCAAACCGTTCAATTGCAGACACCATGCACTATCCATTCTCACCATTCAACCCGATGTGGGAATTCAAACTACAAAAAAAACAAGGTTTGGAACCAGCTTCTCCTCGAATCGCCAGCCTATTTCTCCCCATTCTTGGCCATCCGAATGAAGCACTGCTCGTAAGCCTCGTGGATTTCCGGGACTGTGTAGTTGTATTCCTTGAGCTTGTTGACGAGCTTAGTGGAGTCAAGTTCACAGTTGGACCTGCCAGCCTTGATGACCTTGCTTTGCTCCTCGACAGAAAAGTTCTTCCATTCAAAAGAAGGGCGGACATGTTTCTTGAACAAGGCAAGAACTTCGTTGTGCGAAATGGCGCCAGGGTTGGTCTAAAAGGGGCCAAGTCAGTGAGGTTCATAAAGTGGTTAGAGAGAACCCACAAAGTTATAAACACCGAGCTCATTGTTCTCAGCGAGAATGATGGAGGCTGGAAGAAGGTCAGTGAGGATTGTGTTTGACTAGAATACTAGTCAGTTCGTGAGTAAGATGTCCAAACACAAGTAATGCTTACATTAGGGATATCAACAACGCGGTCGTATTTAGTAATCTTTGTGACAAAGTTTCTTCCATGCAAGTCATCCGAAACCGGCATCCTGAGTCTAAGGATCAAGACATTGGGGTAATGGATTATGATCTAGTGTAATAATTAGTATACTAGGTTAAAGGGAAGGTTAATCGGGAACAAACCTCCTCAACCTTGGACTTGGTAGCCGAGTAGAAAGACCCATCAAAGTTTGCTGGATCTTCCTCCTTGAAGCTGGCTCCACCAACAGGATGCTTATTGTCGTAGTGGTAAATGCATCCAGTGGCAAACACAGTGCAATGGATGCCTCTCAAGAAACAGCAATCGGTCAGGTTCAGAGTTCCAATCACATTAGAACGAATTGTAGCCTCCCTGTTATCCTCGCACCAGTCGACATTGGGTCTTCCGGTGCAGCCAGCAGCGTTAAGAACATGAGTCGGCTTAACCTCATGAAGCAGCCTAAGAACCATGAGCCACAACGTTCCCCCTTCCCGAATACAAACCCCAAAACATGAGGGAAAAGTCAACTTACTTCAAAACAGATTCGCGGTCTTCCATTCTCACAGTTGTAGTCACAACCTCTTTGCCCTGACTTTCGAGAATTGTCTTCAAGTGGCCAGCTACCCATCCATTTCCTAGCACCCTTGTTAGCACTAACCTAACCAACAAGGAAAATGGCCTTCCCCACCGCCCCAGACCAAAAATTTGAGCCTTGGTGTCGCGAGAACCATTTTGTTAGTTAATTTGATATCGGGCGTAGAAAATGAAGATACTTGGAGGAGGGATTGATCAATCGATGAGTAGGGTATTAGGTGATGGGTTGAGAAAGAGTCGGAGAAGCGGGGGAGGAGAGAGCTGTCAAAAAAAGGAAGGGTTCAAAGCAGAAGGGCCCAGTGGCCGAGTCGCTTGAGGAGGCAGGGGTGGTTGCCATCCAACCCAGACGGGCCGACCACTCACTTCGAGAGAAAACCTAGACAACACCAGCGAAACCCGGAGCCTCCACGCTAGTCCGAACCTATTTTGCTGAAAAGTGCATTTTGCACATTTTTAAACAGTATGTAACTATGTAACTATCTACACAATTTCGCGTAATGTGACCTGTTGGGTTACAGAAATACTATATGGCTGGCTCTTGAAGAAGGAAGAAAGGAAAGAACCCAGCAGGGAATGACTCTTTCTCCACCAGCAATGCACCCGTCGCCACTGAGGTGAACCCTTCAATATTTGCGCCCAAGATCATTCCATTACAAAGCGACTAACAAGCATCATAGCCACGCCCCTGTGTGGTATCTTAGGAAAATAGGCTGATGGGACAGTATTTGTTGAGGATAACCCAACAGGCGACTATTGCAAAAACCTATTTCACAAGGTGGTTGAGGAGTCCTCTTTAAGTACCACACATATCATACAAATCCAAATCTTGGTAAAAATGTTTCGTCTAATTTGCAATGACCATAATGCAGCTATCAATACACGCACGGAAAACCATATTAGCCTAACAGAGTAAGTCAATAGACTGTACCAGCACCCTCTGCATTGTTATACCTACCCTAATCCATTCTCCTCTTGTGGACTCAGAGGTTATTGAGGTCTCTACTACACCTTCAACCAAACGCCTCCCGCACCACCTATTAGTATTCTATTGGCTGGATCTCAGCTTTGGTCAATAGTTATAAAGAGAGAATAGACAAGGAACATCTCATGAGGCAAAGACGTACCAGTACTATCTAAGTCCAACCATCGCACAAAACCTTCATAGATGAGGAAGGGCCTCACCTCTAATAATACCACCAAATCATCAAGGAAGAAGGTACGCACGTCAACACAACACTGCATGACCATAGGGAGAATATAAACCACAATGTGTATAACACACATATCCCAACAGTATCTATTAAGGAGCCTAACATAAGACGAACATAATATAGATAAGTTAAAAGCTGGCCTGAAGTAGTAAAGTCAGCAACTTCCTACATCTAATAAGAGGAACTAGTACTGTCAACCTGGACTCTCCAATAATCCAAATTTCAGTCCCAAGTATTATGACTGAAAGCTCATTTACTTCTATTGGTACAGAAGTGTTAAGAGTAGTCAATTCTAAAGGCAAGTGAATGGGACCAGAATTATAATCTTTCTTCGTAGATGGAGATTGTCTAGGAAGGCTGGTAGGTAAAGATATTGAGCAAAACTTAGGAGATTGATAAGATCTCTTCTCTCTTACTTGATGGTAGGTAAAGATCGGGGTTGTTTTTTTTTTATTTTTAGATTTTTTATTTAACTCATATATACTCTATTAACCTACAGGAACCTGCATGCAGTGCTAACTAAGGCAAAAAGTGAAATCTTAATCTCAGACAAACAAATAAAAGAAATATCAATATTAGATCTTGCAGGTGTAATGGTACCATCACTGCTCCCAAAATGGAGGCTAATCAACCAATGCAAGAAAGTAACAAATATCAAAAGAAAGTAAGGAAATTAATAACAAGGTTATAGAGGAAATGTCAGAAAAGTGGGGCCGCCAAGCTGTCGTAAGGTGAGGGTTGCTCACAGACAAGCAGAGATGGGCGGAATCCAGAGACGATTCCGGGATGCAGGGGCGAAGGGCTTGTAGAACTGTTAGGCACATGGGTACAAGGTACTGGAATCCAGTGCTAACTTCAGACAAAATTGGGCTAAGATACTACCCATAGCCCTTCAGCCCCCTTATTGGACCCGCATATCCCCTGCAGGAACTACCATTAAAAGTGTCCCCAGACGAAAACCTAATAATTAGTGCCCCTCATGTCACATCGTATACGTCGTCGCCGACCATCTGACCTGAGGCTGTATGCCCAGTATATGAAGAGTGAGACTGGGACGACAAAATGCTACTGGAATCAAGTGCACAGGATCCGTGTCCACAGAGTTACGACCCATTGCGTACATCCTTCGCTGGAATGGACCAATAGTGACCGGATACGTCACGCAAAAATGAGAATATCTTGAGTGGGCTCCTGGAGAAACATGAGAACCCACGCAAACCCTGAAGACATGCCTATTTTGGTCAAAGGACCTATCGGAACAGGTTGATAAGGAGAGTTATAGCAATACGATACTGTACTTGACCTATCAGAGGTCTTAGGTTATCCTGAAAGGCATCTGCTAGACACTGGGAAAGCAGGTAGTATCCAGATAGGTCACCGGCCAAGTTGGCCACTTGGAGTTATGAGAAACTATTGGTAGATTCCAGGATAGACTACCTAAGTTTAAGCTGCAAAACAAGTAACGACATCTCCGACATAAAATAGTTCACACCATCTGGAAATACAGGAGCTCTGACGTGTCGATAAGCCTGGAGGGGAACGATATTCTCCGTGACAAACAGTTCTTGCATTTAGGATTGCAGAACGGAAACACTTGAAAGTATATTAAAATATAGAAGTTAGAAGTAGTCTGCAACACGCGGACGTGGGATATAAATATCAAAGTGCCTTGCGAGCTTTAGCCATCATCAAGCAAAGGAGAAGAGATCTTATCAATATCAAAAGTTTTACTCAAAAATCTATACCTACGAGCCTCCCTGGACAACCACTGTTTACGAAAAAAGATTATAAGCATAGTCTGATTCACTTGCCCTTAGCATCGACTACCCTTAACTTGATATTGATATTTCTCCTTGTTACTAAAGCTCAATACATGACTGTTAGATATCTCGAAGTCATACCAGAGGAATCACACAAGCTCATAGCTGATTCCACCCTCCTTGACGATTCTATTCTCTAACCTTGTCCTAAAAACCTTATCCTCTCACTTGAAACCATCCTTTACAACTTCCTTGTGGAGATCGAATTCATACCCAGCCCTTATAAACCCTCCTGGTTTATCGGCACTAAACTGGTTCCTACCTCAGAGGATTTCTCTGAAATCTATAAAGTATGATACAGGATATCTATCCGCTGGCATCCGCTCGTTGACTACAAGACTGAACAAAGTGGAACTTCCAGTTCCTTCTCTACAGACATATCCTTTACACCCTCTGTGTGGGGATTCTGGAGACATCCACCCTCCTTTTAAACTATGTTATCTCTGCAACTGATAGTAAATATGGGCAAAGCCATATCTGATATCGAACAAGTAAGTCTTGTGGAGAGGGACCATGTATCTGAATGCTCCAGATCCCCTTTGGCTGTCCACCACCTCACACAGCCTAGTGGAGTGAGAAAGTAAGCACCAGACACCCGTTCAAGTACCCTTAAACCTTCCTGATGCTAGAAACACAGCATTGGAAAAATTGGTAGAACTTATGGGACTAACAATGGGCAATTTTGACCGAACCTTGCGTGAATCGGTCGCCAATACTCATCTGGCCTAAAATGAACTATTCAGTCAAGTGCAGGTTCAGGCCAACCAACTTCAGCACCATAGAAACCATACCATACTGGGTGAACAAATTATGGGAGAAGAGTTAAAATATGTCTATAATGGGTTAAAAATACTAGCGGCAGAGACGATCACGCTGCAAACAGCAACCACTAAGAAGCTGGAGGCCAAGTCATGTGATCAAGAACAACGGGGTACGTACCATAAAGTAGTAAATACTCAACTTCATGCTAACTTTAGTGCAACAGGGCAGGAATTTTCTGACCGATATCGCTAATTGGAAGAAGCCCTAGCCTGCCAAAGAGACGAACTTCTGCAAAGGTAGGTCGCGGCAAAGGAAGAACATGAGCAGACCAGATTTAAGTTAATGGAACTCCACCCATGATTAGAACAAGAACGCATTGAGAGAGACACCAATGACAAAAGGTAGAATGCAGCGTCAGACCAAATGCGTCGCATACCAGTGCGAATTAGCAAGGCAGTAATGCAACCACAAGTTGCCAGAAACCCACCTAGTGTCTGGGAAACTGTGGAACCACAACCAGTGGAACCACAACTAATGGAACTACAACCAGTGGAACCACTACCAGTGAAAAATCCGGGGTTGGAAAAACTGAACGTAGCTAAAGGAAGGGTAGAATTCCAATTCATTCCCTCAGGAGACTAGGAAAATAGAGTGGATCATAGAGAATGTAACAACAATGGTGGGAAAGGACCACCACTGCCTCTACAAGCCAATGTACCTAATCTGTGCTACGATGACCCTGGCTCAGAAGAACGAGGTGGCCTATTTAAGATTGTTGGTAAGTCATAGCGTAAACCCTTACCAGGATGAATGTTCGAATGCTATGCGGAAGCATGGGTGGACTGACTAGGGCAAGTATTAGCCCGTACCAACAGATGGCAGGTGGATCACCCTTTGAAGTTTGAGAACAACCCTATCCAGGATGTGCGAGTATGGATACTAAACTGTGGGGACTACTTTGCGAGACACCCATTGGAATGGAAAGACGATAAAAATCACATCAATTATGTGTTAGCAAGAATGAAAGGAACTGAGGTGGCCACTTTCGCAATAACTTACCTGAAGAATCTAACAGGAGACCTCAGATTCACAAAACATAATAGTTATGATTTCTGGATCATTTTCCAGGCCAAAGTTACAGAAAGGTTCTCAGTACTGGATAAGGCACAGAAAGCCTTAGCTGAGATGGAGAACGTCACGTACATAGGGGATATAGAGAAGTGTCTCCTTACAATGGAAAACCACAACATCGAGGCGGAAGTATCCAATATCGCTGGGAGAAGCATAATTCAGCAGTAACTTCCTATTGATGCCATGTGTACGCTATCATATGAAAATGATAACTTGGATAGAGAAGAGAACTAGGCAGTTCACCGGGTTCCCAAGGCAGCTAAATCGTTCAAGGAACAACAGGACTATTCTGAAAAATTGGGCAGGGAAAAAGTGACTCCTAGAAAAGAAAACTGGAGCAGGTATCCAAATCTAGCAAGACAACTGCTGAAAATAAAAAAAGTGATAAACTTATAAGACAGCTGAAAAGGCCTCTTAGATATTGAAAAAACAAGTGCAAAACGGGAAAAAAGCCCTAAGTGAGGGATTGGTTGAGCATACAACTTGGGTAGAAGCTCATAAACGAATCCTTAAGGATAAAATTGAAGATCGAAAGAAAGCCAATCAATGCACATGTTGTACCTTGGCCAAATATACTGGGAAGTTCTGTAGGAAACAGGCACTCTGGTATCAGTTATAGGACAAATACAGGGAAATTTGAAACCCCAACATCGACGACCCCCGGGAACAATAGCTACAAAGGGGCTAACATCGCTAACAACAAGGGTGAACCAAGTAAACCAACCCAGAATTTGGGAACTGGATGACATGGATGAAAGTTAAGATAAGGTAGACAGGCACCGGCAGCGATGGCGACTGGGTACCCAGTTATGGACCCCTTACTGAAACCGAAATCAAAAAAGAGGCTCGACCTCTATCAGGTCCTACTAGTAGGCATTCCACCCTAATCCTTGGGGAACCTAAGACCAAGTGTAAGTCATCAAAAGCAATCCAGACTTACTGGAGTATCACAGACATAAGAATGACAGGCGAGAATGAAGCGATTAACTTGGATGGCGTCTGGTTGTAGTCATGGACTAAATCTGGGAACCTAAAACTCAAAAAGAAGAAAGCATAGGGCAATATTTGATGTATAACGGGCTTCAGTACATAAGACAGTCAATTAAACCTGCGTCCTCATAAAGCCCTAAATCCTTTCCAGAGATCCAAGGAAGAGTGCACCAACCAGTGCTGACCAGGGACTTCTTAAGAATTACAAAGAGGAATGAGTCTAGATTGGCTCAGGAGAAACCTTCCCGGAACGAAAATATATAACAGGTCAGCTAGACAACCGAATAGTTGAAAAAAAGGAACAGCATTCCTGACATCAAGAAAACTAAAGTTGAAAGAGAATGAGGAACTACAGCTGCCTAGTTCACATGCTAAATGGATCTGGGTAAATGCATCCCGAACATGGACTTCGGCTTTGTAGAGAGAATAGGCTCGATAGACCCAGGTGATAATCGAGGTGATGCGTGAAGAATCCCCTAATTACAACCTAATAATACGAGTTCTACTCCACTTAGGTAAGGCAAATGGCCAGTGTATGGGAACCCTTCGGCAAGTGGTTAAGACCACACGAAGTCGGCCACCCAGTACACTAAAGACAAAGTTGTTAGTTTGTCTGAAGAGGCTTCAATAGCCAAAACTGTGCGGGTATAGTAACAAACTCCCAAGTTACCATGACAACAAAGACTTAATATAAGAGACCAGCACAGGCCCCAAGTTGCCATAACAAAAGTAACAAAACAGAAGCACTACACTGGCGTTCTTATTTACCCCCCGAAGGCAAGGAAACAAGTGAAGTCAAAGGAGAACTGGTCCAAATTCTTGTGCTATTAGACTCAGGGTCTAATATTTTGCTAATTAACCAAGAACTTGTTAACAAACATCGCCTGCCATACCACAGACACTCATATAGCTTGGACATTTGCACCTTCGAAAGAACTATAGCAGCAAGTTGGGGAAATCACTAAACACATCCAATCCTGGTTGAAATTTGGAACTATACCCACTGATCTCATATTTCATACGCAATTACCAAGGCCGGCAAAGATGATCTTATCATTCTATTTGGATGGTAGCATACGGATCATCCCATAAAGCACATCTAGGATGTGCAAAGATGGAAATTTAAAGATGGAAAATGTCAGAGCCCTGTTAATGATGAAGGGATAGACTTGACATTTGAATAGAATGAAACCATGGTATATAACCCAGAAGCCTGGTACATTGGAAGAATTGAGGGTACAACCCGTACGCTACAAGATGCAACCGAACTCCTACAAATCTCACCTGATTATCATTAATTCAAAACGGTTTTTGCACTGGAAACAGCGGAGAAAGTAGTGGGAAGAAGAACTTTTGACCAAACAATTGATTCAATACCTGGCGTAGTACCATTATGGGGCCCAATATACCTTATGTCAGCATCTCAGCTGTATTTGCTAAGTAAATACCTGCATAAAATGCAGAATCAGTGAAAAATCATGTAAAGCAAATTCCCAGCAAGGGCACCAATATTATTGGTCCCTAAACCCAGCAGTTCAAAGAGGCTGTGTGTGGTTTAGTGACTGTTAAACAAACTCACGGTGGCAAACAAATACCCGTTGCCACTCATAGGCCAACTTTCTGACCGCGTTGATATGGTCCAAATATTCACTACACTCGACTTAAAAGATAGATATCACCTCTAGAGAATTAAGGAAGAAGAAGTGTGGAATACGGTATTGCGGACCCGATACAGCCAATTTGGATACAAAGTAATCCCATTCGCGCTAGTGAGAGCCCCAGCCATATTTCACGCCATGATGAATAAAATTCTACAAGAATATTTATACCATGGGGTGGTGGTATACCTTGACGATATCCGGATCTACTCCAAAATGGAGAGAAACCCCTTGACTTTGTTAAAAATGTCCTTTCTTGCTTGGAATAATATGATCTAGCAGTATCAACCACCAAGTCAGTTTTTCATGTAAAGATAGTTGAGTTTTAAGTTATATTGTTGCAATCGTTGGAGTCACCATGAGTGAAATAAAGGTTGCAAGTATTGAAAATTGGAGAGCACCAAGGCCCGTGAAAGAGGTGCAAATATTCATTGGCTTTGCAAATAATTACCAACAGTTTGTTAAAGATTTGTCTAAAATCTGCAAAGCAATTACGGAATGATTGAAGGGCGACCCCAGAAAGTGAGGCTAGGGGCGGGGATAAGATGTGGCATTTGAGGAACTTAAACAAAGATTCATCTCATTCCTAATACGCTGTCATTTTTACACTTAGAGAGAAACCATAGTAGAAACCGATGCTAGCGATTTTGCTCTAGGATGAGTCCTCTCAAAGTTTAAGGAGAAAATGTTACCTCAGGTGGCTTTCCACACAGGCAAAATGAGCCCATTGGAGCAAAACAATGAGATCCATCATAAGGAACTATTCGTGATTCTGGAAGCTTTCAAAGGGTGAAAACAGTAACTAGTAGGAATAGAAAAACCAATGACTGTTTATACTAATCATCAGAATCTACAGAATTTCCTTACTACCAAGGTATGGAATCCATGACAGATACGGTGGGCACAACAACTGGCGAACTACAAATTCAAAATTGTCTATCAACTACGAAAGCGAGGCGGAAAGCCTGATGCATTAAGCCGACAGCCAGAGTACGATTCAGAGGTGGGAGCTGCGCATAGCGAATAGTCAATACACAAGCATTCACACATTCAAATCACTCAGGTACAGTTTAACCAACGAGACAGGGAACAAAAATTAATTGGCACAGAAAACTCAGGTTCCTTACTGATAAGATTGCTATCTCCAAAGAAACTAATGCCTATGAAAGGGTCCCGACTAGCAGCCGGACATGACCTGTATGCACTAGAGGATTTCATAATCCCAGCTTAAGGACAATGTTTGGCAGAGACAGGAATTGGCGTTAGATTTCAATCGGGAATATTGGCACGCTTAGTACCGTGAGGTGGGTTGACAGCTAAATACGGTATCAGCATTAGTAGCGGAGTAATTGACTCTGACTATACCGCAGCAGTCAAGTTTATTATAAAGAACCATGGAAATCAAGATTGCCAGGTCTGCAAAGGGGACTCAATGGCACAAATGATCATTTGGGAACATACACATAGCGGAGGCCATGGAGGCTGACGGACTTGCAGACCCTGCAAGAGGCAAAGTTGGATTTAGGAGTTCAGATGTATCACCAAGAAGATTCCCTCTAATACGGTCCCAGATAGTAGTCGCCTACCTACCAGCGAACCAAACTGATAATGCGTGTCACGATGAAATAGGCCATGAGGCGAGACAAGACAAAGCGATACTCCTAAGGTCTAATGGAATAATGTATAAGGTCGATATTAGAAAATATGACATGACGTTATTAAGAACTATTGAAGAGGCAGGCCAGAAGGATCAAGACAGGCAGGAACGCACACAGAAATTATAAACGTTAACAAACGTGGGCAAACCACTACTAAGTCCCTTGGTAGTAATTGAAGGGTTGATGTACTATAATAATCTCCTATACATTATACAAAACGAACAGCTGCAGACAACCATGTTCAAAGGTTGTCATGACTCTAAGGTAATGGGACACTTTAGACAGGCAAAGACTGTTAAATAGTTACCAGGGACCTTTACTGGAGAGGAGTAACAGAGTGGATCAATGACTATGTACAGTCATGTGATGAATGTGAACATAATAAATTTCCACGCCATGCCCGGTTCGGTCTGCAACAGCCACTGGAAGGTCCCTTCTGTGCTTGGTTATCCATATCGACCGGCTTCATCACCCAACTACCAGTGTGACAATGAAGAATACAAATTATAGTTGTCATGGATCAGTTTACCTAGATGGATGACTTCATAGATTTAGAAATTAATATCACAGCTAAGTATGTTGTGAGTGTATTCTTGAGGAATGTCTGGAAGCTAAATAGACTTCCAGCTGAAATCATCTCCGACATGAATGCAAAGTCCTCCTGAGAATTCTGGGAATCCCTATGCAAAAGCTAGGGGATAAAACGAAAGATGTTAACTTCATATCACCTACAAACTGAAGGACAAACGGAGAGGACCAACAAGTGCTAGAAGGATACTATAGGAACTTTGTCAATTATGATCAAATATAGTGGTACCAGTTGTTATCACTAGTTGGGCATGCTTATACTAATTCAGTAATGAATACTCATAGCATGTTACCATTGTACACATTCTATGGATTCCATCCACTAATAGAACAGATGAAGGAATGTGAAGCCCAAAATCCAGGCGCCCAGCTATACACGCACAGAATGCAAATAATGCACCGATAGGCTAGAGAAGCTTGGGAACAAAGACGGGAAATTATGAGAAAGTATTACGACCGTAAGGCTAGGCATCAACCAGACATTGCAGTCATAGACCTGGTTATGTTAAATACAAAAAACATATGCATAGGACAACCATCTAAGAAGCTTAGACTAAACCATTATGGCCCGTTTAAGGTATTAGAAAAAAGCAGAGAACACGACTACAATCAAGTAATATCGCTGTGATGGACGATCCATGATATATTCCACCTATAGTAGCTGGAACCCTATCGGAAATCCAAACGGCCAGGAAAGGAGCAGCCTCACTGCGAATTGGAAGAAATTGATTCAGCTCTGAAGTGGCAGATCGAGAGAACAGAAAAGATTGAAACAACCTCTTACACCAGAAGGGTACAAGGTTGCAACCGACATATCCGTAAGTTAAGCTATTTGGTAATGTGGACAAGTTGTTTTGAGGATGAAAATACTTGCGAACCATCACACAACTTAGACCATGCAGTGGAATTAGTGGAGGCATTTCATAGGGAGAAACTAGATATTCTAAACCAGGCAGATGTTCAATGACAAGGAAAAGATTTTCCTAGTGTAGCCAAGCAAACACATAAGGTCTTGTACTCTAATAAGTCGAATTCAAAAAATGGACATGTATGAGTGTTTTTTAAGTTTCTATATTTATTTTGATTTTATTGATAAGAAAGGGTAACCTTGGGGAAAAGACGATTCAAGACAACCACTCGTGGGAGGTAGCTCATGTTAGGCACATGGGTACAAGGTACTGGAATCCAGCACTGAATTCATACGAATTTTCGGCTGAGTTACTACTCATACCCCTCCAGCTCCCTTGTTGGGCTCGCTCGTCACCTGCGGCGCCCACGTTAAAATGTTTCTTCTCACCAGAAACCTGAAAATTGCCGCCCCTCTTATACACCATATACTTTATCACCGTCTCTCCGACCGGATACTGTGCGCTGGGTATACTAAGAGGGAGACTTGGACAACCCAATGTACCTACAATCAAGTGCACAGGATCCGTGTCTGCAGAGTTATGGCCCATTCCATATAGCCTTGGCTGGAATGAACCAAAGGTGACAGGACGCTACGCTCAAAAATGAGAATATGATGAGTGCACTCCTACAGAAATATGTGAACACTCTCAGACCCTGAAATCAGGCCTATCTTGGTCAAAGGAGCTATCGGGTTAGGTTGACTAGGAGAGGCCTAGCAATACGATAGGGTATTGGACCATTTGTAAGTGTTAAGTCATCCAGAAAGCTATGGCCAAGACAACAGGCAAGCCAGTATTATCCCATTAGATGACTAGCCAAGTTGGCCAATTGGAAATCTAAGAAACTATATGTAGATTCCATGATAAACTACCTAAGTTTAAGTGGCAGGACAAGGAACAACATCTCCAACTGATAAATTGTTGATACTATCAGGAAATCAAGGAGCTCAGACATGTTGATAAGCTGTGGGGGTAACAAGAGTCTCTAGGACAAACAGTTCTTCCACTTACGATTGAAGGATGGGAACACTAGGGAGTATATTAAAATATAGAAGTTATAAGTATTCCGCGAACACGCAGATGCGGGACATAAATATCGCAGTGTCTCACGACCTTTAGCCATCATCAAGCAACCTAGAAGAAATCTTATCAATATCATAAGTTTTACTCAAAAGGCTTACCCTACTAGCCTTCATAGACAACCGCTGTTTACGAAGAAAGAATATAAGCATCCTGAGATTTGCTGGCCATTAGAATCGACTACTCTTGATAAGAAGGTTCACAGAGGACGGTAGGGGCGAGACCAGGCTGAGACTGCCAATGCCAGGGAGATGACGGAGGCGTATGGAGGCTTTGGCAGAACATTGGAGGATTGCAAAAACCTTGGTCTCCTCCTCCTCTTCGCTTTAGGGACAGGGGTGAGGGGGTTAGGGTCGTCCCAGTATGTGTGAGCAGGCAAGTATTATTTACCATGTTCAGGGTGGTTGATTCTGAGGGCAAGCGACTAGAACTAGGCTTGTGATCTTTCTTCGTAGACAGAGGTTGACTAGCCATACTCACAGGTAAAGACTCTGAGTAAAACATATAATATTTATAAGATCTCTTCGTGGTTGCGAGTTGATAGCTAAATCTCGTGAGGCACTTCGATATTTATATCCCTCCTCTGAGTCTTCGAGGACTACAATTGGTTTATATATAAACTAGTATTTTCACCACATATTTTATGCTTTGACCTTATAGCAAACCCGCTTTTACCCTGCAACTTTCTCTTTCCACGCACAGCTGAATGCATGATCTGAACTCGGACTTCCATGAGGGTGTGAACCCTACCTAGTCTGTGTTGTCTTCCATCTTCCTGTTGTTTAGGCTATAGCTATCCAGTTTGGAAGGTACCAATAGCTTCTTAGAACACCATCGGGCCAACTTGGTTGTTGGCCTATCTGCTTCATCCAGCGTTATCCGGCTCTGCAGCTGGCTTTCAGGATGACTAGTGTTCGTGATCGGGCCAATACCTCCTCATCTTCATTTCCTCTCCTTATCAACTTCTTCTGATAGGTTCTTTGACCTTGTAGGCATCATAGGGGCATCAGTGTACTCTTGGTATGTGTTGGAGTAGCCTACTTCAATTGTGTGTTCTTACCCATATAGGACTACCTGAGCACTATTAACTTCAACTGGGTGTGACTCTGCTAGTTCTACACGGAATCGTTTCGTTTAACTTCCCCGACGTAGCCAGAGATGCCCCCTTTTATACACTGTAGACTGTGTCTGGACGGACGGACGGTTACGACGTATACGAAGTTACAGGATGTGCTATAACTACTCCTTTTTGTAAGTAAACCAGCAACTGCACAAGGTGTGTGTGTGTCGACTGCCAGCGTGTACGCCAGGGCCGGCGGGGTATGACTGTCTGTAGAGGTTTGGTCTTATGCTCTTTCACATCCGGGGCTCATATAGTACTCACTGGACTCATTTGTGCTTATCACAAGCTCCACCCTCAATGCTGTCGTCTCTAATCGCTCTTTACAAGCTTACCCTCTCTTGAGCAAAAAATAAAATAATAAAAAATAAAAAATTGACCACAATAACATGTCCTTTTTCGGAACTCGACCTAGTAGGGTAAAAAACCTAAGACATTTGCTAAGACACACTATGAAAAGCTTTATTTTGTCATTCTACTTCTGCCTGCTTTGGCTTCTGCCGATTCCCCCATTGCAATGCCTCCACAAACTCCTGCAAATGCTGCAAATGATCTAGTGGTTCCCAAGTATTTTCCTCCACAGAACCCACTGTCTACTTCATATATTAATGTATTTCCCTCTTTTGTCTCTTCAGTCCTCCAACCTGCTGTTTGTGAGATATTATTTTACTCTTCATGATTCTTTCGAGCTGCTCTTTAATATCATAATCAATTTCTTCTGGATCTTAGGGAAGTTGTTCCCTTCATGGCCGATTCAATGCCGGATAGGGTTCCAACAAGGATACATGAAATATCGGCTGAATCTTCCATCTTGGTGTTTATTCTTGTCTGTAAGCTATTCCATTCTTTTTCCTAATACCTTAAATGGAGCAGATGGCTTTAGGCTAAGCTTCTTTGACGGGTGCTTTTTGAGTATATTTTTAGCATTTAATCCAACTAGGTCGCCAACCCTGATATCTGGTGGTTGCTTAACCTTGCAATTTCAAATTTTGCACTTATTTTCCTGTATTTGTTTAAAAGCTTCTCTGGCCGGTTGGTGTATTAATTGCATCCAGTACGCGTATAGCTGGGCGCCTAGTTTTTGGGCTACGCTTTCCTTCATCCAATCTGTTGGTAGATGGAATCCATAGTTTGTGGAAAATGGTTACATGGTATAAGCCTTTGGTACCGAATTGTTTTAGGCATGCTCGGCGAGTGGTAGCAATACGTACCAGTATGTTCGTTCATAATTGGCATAGTTCCTGAGGTATCCTTGAGGCACCTGGATGGCTATTTCAGTTTGGTCCATCTATTGGTAGCAGGTTTGCAGTTGACATTTTTCGTTTTATGCCTAAGCTTTTGCATATGAATTCCCGGAATTCTCTTCTGAACCTTTTTTCCATGTCGGAGATAATTCCAGCTGGAAGTCCATTTAGGTTCCCGACTACCTTAAAGAATACCTTCGCCACATCCTTAGCCGTTGCAATATTATCCAGACCTCTGAAGTGAGCCATCCTTGTTTATCGATCAATCATAACTATAATTTGTGTTCTTCCATGCAACTCTAGTAGTTGTGTGATGTAGGTATTCAAATAGATGACCAAGCACCGCAGGTACCTTCCATGGGCTGTAGCAGACCGAACTGCGTATGTCGTGGTGATTTATGAGGTTAGCATTCATCACTAGATAGTACAGAGTCATTGATCCCAACTGTCAGTCCCTTCAAGTAAATGTCTTTGGTAATTATTTCCAGTGTCTTTTCCTGCCCAAAGTGATCAGCTAAATTTGAATCAGGGCATCCTTTAGCTATAGCTGTTTGTAGAGACTCTTTTAGGGAATGTATAGATGATTCTTGTAGTAGATTAAACCTTTAGTTATCTCCTAGTAACTTGGTAGTAGTTTGCCTTCCAGTCTCAATGCCTCCAATTCTGACCTGCGTTCTTGTCAATCTTGATTGTCCTGACCTACTTCTATGATTAACTTCAAAGTCTCTTGGTGGTATTTTCTCAAATCGTCCTTGGATATTATTGCATTAGACATCAGGACTACTCCTTAGGCCTGGCTTGCCTGGTGGTCTCTCTCATCGAGAAACTTATTTTTGGCTTAGTTAACTTGCAGGTAAGCTACAACTACCGTAGTCCGTGTGGCGGGGGATCGTCTGGGTGAGATATCATTGCTTGCGAGTCCTCCTCCTCCTCTCTGTGTGTCTTCCAGTCTGTCTACCTCCATTGCCACAGATGTGTTTATATTTACAATAATCATCGGTACTATTTGGTCCCCCTTTCGGACCTGGCAATCTTGTTTATGATGGTTCATCATGATCACCTTGACTTCTGCTG
This sequence comes from Tuber calosporum, assembly GCA_003316355.1. Classification (NCBI taxonomy): domain Eukaryota; kingdom Fungi; phylum Ascomycota; class Pezizomycetes; order Pezizales; family Tuberaceae; genus Tuber; species Tuber calosporum. The sequence goes on along the minus strand of QFET01005015.1, from coordinate 62,669 downwards.
TGGAATCAGGGTCAATTAGAACTCCACCAATGCTGATCCCATGCCTAACTGCCAGGTTACTTTGTGGTGCTAAATGAGCGTATATTCCTTGTGGCAATCATATGGCTATTCCCGTTTCTACCAGCTGTTGTCCTTTTACTGGGACTATAAAATCTCTTAGTGTATATAGGTCATGTCCTGCTGCCAGTCAGGAGCCTTTCGTGGGCATTTGTGCCACAAGAGATAACAATTTTACATGTAGGGAACCTGTTGTCTCTGTGCCAGTTAATTCTAGTTCCCTTTCTGGTTGGCTCAAATGCACTAGTTTGATTTGGAAATGTGAAGGCTAGAGTATTAACTGTTGGCTATGCACAGCTTCCTCCTGAGGATGGTACTCTGGCTGTCCACTTAATGCATCAGGCTTTCTGACTTGTTTTCCTGGTCGATAGCCAGATTTAAAATGGTAGTTCTCCAGTTGTTGAGCCCACCATATCTGTCCCGGATTCCATACGTTTTTTGTAAGGAAATACAGTAGATTTCAATGATCAGTATAGACAGTTACCATAATCAGATGGGTTATGGGTCAACAGCCAGTTATGGGTCATCAGGCTCTATTATATATTGTGAATCAAAAAGTGAATAAAACCACAATGCCTAACTCTTTCATACGCAAGATATCAATAGATTGTGTAAGTGAGATATGCATTCATATTATCAAATAATTTTAAAATTTTATACAGATTTGTCCTTGTTATTGAAATAATTGTCAATTTTTACAAATATGACTATGTTCAAATACAATGGCCCATGAGCTGCCTTAATCCCATTGTTGCTCACATATATACAATCGGTAGAGTATTCTCAATGGTTTCACAAGTTGTTGCCTCAAATCCTAAGATATATTAAGTAAGCTACAGAATCCAATATCACTACTTTTGTCAAATATTTTATCCCAAGTGATCTCCTTCCCTCTTTTAGTTACAACTTTATGAAAAAACCTCTGATTATACCAAAGAATGCCTAAAATGAAAGCCAATCAAGAAGATAGGATAGCAAAGACTTGTGAAGCTCTCGGAAGTACTCCAGGACTCTCAATTCGTAAAGCAAGTAAACATTTTGGGATTTCCAACCCAAATTTAAACAACTGGTAGTATGGAGGCACGTAGTCAGCATTTCAATGCCATTCCAATTAGCAACTACTCAGCAATGAACAGGAGAAGGCATTGGTCTAGTGGCTTGAGAAGTGGGATGATTAGGGGTTGTCTCCACGTTGCTCTCATGTTTATCAAATGGTTTATGCTATTTGGAAAGATCAAGGAAAAGCAGAGTGTGTAGGAGAGAACTGGATACAACTGTTTTTAATTGGGTATCCAAAAATTCAATCCAAGGTAGCGAAGGTACTAGACAAGTAGAGGGTACTTGCTACAGACCTTTCATCCTTTGAATCCCACCTCAATCGGTTTTACAATACTCACTGCAAGTATGATGTTCAACATGAGAATATTTGGAATATGGATTATAAGGGATTTGCCCTTGGGCTCTGTGGTCGTGGGCAGGTCATCTGCAGAACATCATGGAGGAATCCATAGGTTATTCAGGATGGTGACTGCAGTTGGGTCACTGATATTGAATCTCTTTCAGGATCTGAATTAGTTTTGCCTCCTCTTATTGTCTATCCTGCAAGGACATATGTTATGAGTCATCATAGCAATATCGACTTTAAGGACAAGCAGGATACCTTCTTTACTCATTCGCCTACTGGATACACCAATTACCAGATCACTTATGATTGGTTGGTAAAGATTTTGAGACGAAAACTCGACCTATAAATGGCATCAAACATCACCGAATGCTCCTTCTTGCTGGCCACAATTCCCATTGGGAGAACTTTCAGTTTAAAGAATATGCTATCAAGGACAATATTCACCTCCTCTGCCTACTTCCACACTCAACCCATGTGCTTCAGCATCTGGATGTTTGTTTTTTCCTCCTCTCAATACATACTACAAACAACAGGTTGAAGCAAAGATACGAGCCCATGGACCATATTCAAAGCAACAGAAGAGTAACTTCTATCCCATGCTCCATAGAGCAAGACTAAAAACCTTTACCTAGAAGAGCATTCTGTCAGCATGGTGTGCGACTGGTCTAATACCATTCAACTGATATCATATTCTCAGTGATCCCACTCTTCAATCAAAAGCTTCATCCCCAGAATTCCTTGACATTCGGCGACCAGGTCTTCGCCCACGTACTGCTCGGAGTGACCGATCTTGAAGGCTAATGTTAGGCGCAAACGACTCCCAAGAGGATTACATGACTTTTCAGAAGGAACTCAATGAATCTGAACCTCCACAAGCAATTACCCCCTTGCGGCCCCGGCGTTCTCCCTGGCAGTCGACACTGGCACCTTGTGCAGATGCTCGTTTACTAAGAAAAACGAGAAATTGGAACACATCTTGAACCCTGTATACGTCGTAGCCGTCCATCCGACCGGATGCTGTCCGCAGGATATATCTGAGGGCCTCTCTGGCTACGTCTGGGAAGTGGAACGAAGGGATTCCGTCAAGAACCCACGGAGCTACACCCAGATGAAGTTAAGAGAGCCTGGGTAGTCCTAGATGGGTATGAATGCGCGATTGAAATTGGCTACTCTGATACACACCGAGAGTATGCTGATGCCCCCGTGATGCCTATAAGGTCAATGAACCTATCGGAACAAGTTGATAAGGAGAGGCAGTGAAGTCGAGAAGGTATAGGCCCAATCGTGAACACTAGTCATCCTGAAAGCCAGCTGCAGAGCCGGATAAGACGCCACGAAGCAGATTCGGCCCATAACCAAGCTGGCCCATTGGAGTTCTAAGAAGTTATTGGTACGTTCCAAACTGGGCTGTCATATCTTAACTGCAGAAAGAAGGTTGACTACTCAGACTAAGGGGGTCCATACCCTCAGAGAGGTCAGGAGCTCTGATCATAGCACTAGCTGTGTGGGGGAAGAGAAAGTTTCTGGGTCAAAGCGGGACTGCTCACGGATTAAGAGACGACGGTTGGGAAGTAAATACCGGTTTATATGTAAACCATTTGTAGTCCGCGAACACTCAGATATGGGATATAAATATCGAAGTGCCTACCGAGCTTTAGCCATCATCAAGCAACGGAGAAGAGATCTTATCAATATCATAAGTTTTACTATGAAATCTTTATCTACGAGCCTTCCTAGACAATCTCCGTTTACAAATAAAGATTTAAGCCTAGTTTGATTCCCTTGACCTTAGAATCGTCTACCCTTAACTGTATATTTATTTTCTCCTTGTTACCAAGGCTCTCTATATGACTATTGGACATCTCCAAGTCATACCTCTGGAATCACACAAGCTATTAGCTGATTGCACCCTCCTCCACGAGCTTCTGCTCAAACCTCGCCCCTCAAATTATATATCCTCATTCGAAGAAATACTTGAAAACTCCCTTTTAGAGATTCAATTCTATAAACCACAGGAACACTCCTGGTTCACCGAGCCCTTACTTATCGCTACCGAATCAGATTTCCAAGAAATCTATGAACACTTCTACGGTCTCAACTTCCTGTGGAAACCATTAGTTGACTACGACACCGAAGAAGAAGCAACCTCCAGTTCCTTCAGTATTATCAATTCTCGTTCGCACCCTCAGCTTGGGGATTGGGAGGATATCCCAACTCACATTAAAAAACAATGTCCTCATGACAAGCAACCGTCGATACGGACTAGGCAATGTCGGACATAGAAGAACTATCTCAGGTTGGAAGCGACCATGCACCTGGACGCTCCAGGTCACTTTTGGCACTCCACCACCTTTCATAGCAAAGTGGAGTCAGAAAGTCGGCTCCTGGAACTCGATCAAGCAATCCCTGTCCCCCCAATGCCTGAAATCCAGCTATGGAAAGATTAGCAGAACCTATAGGCCAGGCAAGGAATTGCTTCGACCGTACCTTCTAGGAATCGGTTGATATGCAACATCTGGCCTACAGTGAACTATCAGGTCAAGCTCAGGATCAGGCAAACCAACTCCCGCACCATGGTCAACGGATAACCTGTGGGGAACAGATCATTGGCGAAGAGTTGAAACAGGTCAATGCGGGACTAGAAATGTTAGCAACTGAAGCAAGCGCACTTCAAGATGCAACCACCAAACGTTTGGAGGCAAAGTTGCGAGCGCAGGAAGAACGGGCTGCAGACCACGAAGTGGTAAGTACCCAACTTCATGATAACATTGGGGCAACAGGACAAGAGTCGCTGGATAGTGACCGCTAGCTAGAACAGGTGTTGGCTAGTCAAATAGGAGAACTCCTCGCAAGACAAGTGGCCGCACAAAAAGAAAATGAGTGGATCAGGGGGGAATTACGAGAACTATGCCAAAGCCTTGAACAAGTGCGGTCCAAAAGAGAGGCCTATCTGAACAGGGAGAATGCCGCATCCAAGCAATTAAATTGAATGTTGACTTGGATGAAGGAAATATTGGTGCAACTACAAGTTGCGCGGAACACACCAAGCGTGTGGGAATCAGTAGCACTACAGGCAGTGGAAAATCCAGGCTTGGAAAGACGAAACACAGTCGATGGCGGACTAGAGTTCCGGTTCATTCTCAGTAGGGACTGGGGAAAAGCCGTGGATCGAGGTGACAGAAATGCAAATGGCGGAAAACAGCCACCACCACCCCCTCCGGCGAATGCACCCAACACGGGAGGTGAAGACTCTGGGTCTGAAGACAGAGGTGGCCCCTCACGACGAGGTAGTGAGCCATCACGAAGACCCTTTCCTGGCCAGAAGTTTGAATCCGAAGCCGACGCATAGGTCAACCGACTAGGCCAAGCATTGTCCTGAACCAACCACCGACAAGCAGATCCACCATTGAAATTCAAAAATAAGCCTACATAGGATGTGAGAGTATGGCTACTAACTTGCATGGACTACTTTGGGAGAAACTCATGGCAATGGGAAAACAATGAAGAACGCATCAAGTATGCGTTGGGAAGAATGGAAGGAACCGAGGTGGCTCCTTTCTCAATAACCTATCGAAAGAAAATGACTGTAGACCTTGGATCCCCCAACCATGAGGGTTATGATATCTAGATCACTTTCCGGGCTGAAGTTACAGAACGATTCTCTGTACTGCACAAGGCACAAAAAGCCTTAGCCGAGATGGAGAAGGTTAGGTATACAGGGGACATGGAGAAGTATCTCCCTACCATGGAAAACCACAACATCGAGGCAGAAGTATCCAGCATCACTTGGAGAACCATAATTCAGCAGCAACTTGCTATTGACCCCATGCGTACGCTATCACATGAAAATAATGACTTGGATTGCGAATGGATCAAGGCAGTCCGCAGGGTCACCAAAGCGGAAGAATCGTTCAAGGAACAACAAGTTCTATTCAGAAAAAACGACCAGGGAAAAAGTGACTCCCCGAAAAGTAAACGGCAGGAGGAATCCAAACCTAGCAAGACCACTGCGGGGAATAAAAAGCGAAAACCTTTATGGCAGCAGAAAAGGCTGCCTACAAATTGAAAAAACAAGCGGAGAAAGGGAAAAAAGCACCCACTGACGGAAAGGTTGAGCACTCAAATTGGATCGAAGCTCATAAAGGAATCACTAAGGAAAAAATTGAAGAACTAAAGAAAGCCAACCAATGCACTCATTGCACGTTGGCCAACCATATATGGAAATTCTGCTGAAACCAGGCGCAGGTATCACTTATAGGGTAGAAAAGGGGAAATTTCAAACCCCAATATCGACAACCCCAGATAACAAAGGGGCAACCAGAAGCTACGACTAGGGTGAACAAAGTCAACCAACCCAGGATTTGGGAACTAGAAGACATGGATGAAACCTGAAAAAGGTTTTAAGGCACCGGCAGCGACGTCGACCAGGTACTCGGTTATGGACCCCTTACCAAAACCGAAATCAACAAGCAGGCACGACCTCTGTAAGGTCCTATTAGCAGGTATTCCGCGTTTATCTGTGGGAAACTCAAAACCAAAGCAAGAGTAACGTAAAGCAATCCATACCTACGGGTGTATCGCAGACCTAACAATGACAGGCGAGCAAGAAGCCATAAACTTGCAGGGCAGCTCGTGGTAGTCCAGGACTAACTCTGAGAACCTGAAACTCTAAAAGAAGAAAGCGGAGCGCCAAATTTGGTGTATATCAGACCTCAATACAGAAGACGGTCAACTCAACCTGCATTCTTATGAAGCCTTAAATCCTTACAAGAGATCCGAGGAAGAGTGGACAGACCAGAGCTGCCTAAGAACTTCTTAAGAATCACAAGGGGAAATTAATCAAGCCTGGATCGTGAGAAGCCTTCCAGGACCAAGATATATTACAGGTCGGCTGGACAACGGAATAGTTGGAGAATCAGAACAGGATCCCGGTCATCAAGAAAAATTAAATGGAAGAGAATGAGTCACTATGGCTACATAGTTCACACACTAAATGGAGCGGGGTATATCCGTTCCGAACCTTGACTCCAGCTTTGTGGACAGGATTGGTACGAAGGAAGCATGGGGTAAAAGAGGCGATGCGTGAAGAATCCCTGGAGCCCAAATATGCTGATTTAGTCAAAACGATACCAGTACAGCTCCCGTGAAGACAAAAGCGTCGGCTGAGAAGGGCAAATGGCAGGTGTATGGGAACCGTTCGGCAAGGGGTAAAGACCGCTAGTAGTGGGCTGCCCGGTACACGAATGACAGAGATTTTAGTTTGTCTGAGGAGGGTTAAATAGCCGAAACCAGGTGGGCATGGTAACTAACACCACAAGTTACCACAACAACGAAAATGTCATACAAAAGACCTGCAGAGGCTCCTAGCGGCCCTAATAAAAGAAATAAAACTGTAGTACCTCCCAGGCCTTATTATTCATGCCCAGAAGGCAGGCCAACCATCGAAGCAAATGAAGAACTGATCCCAATCCTTGTTTTATTAGACTCAGGGTCTAACATATTCCTAATTAACCAAGAACTGGTTAATAAACATCACTTACCATACCACACCCGCACAAATAGCTTCGACATTTACACCTTTGAAGGAACCACAGCAGCAAATGTGGGAAAATACTACACACATCCTATTCTTTTAGAGATCGGAACCAATGCATACCGATCTCACATTTTGTGCGAAATTGCCAATGCTGTCAAATATGACCTAATCATCCCATTTGGATGGTGGCATACAGAACATCCCATAGGGCACATTGAGGAGGAGCAAAAATGGACATTTAAAGATGAGAAATTTCAAAGTCATGTTAATGATGAAGGTATAGACTTGACATTTGAATGGGACGAGACTGTGGCATATGACCCAGAGGCACGATACAATGGAAGAATCGAAATACCACCCACTCTGGAGTTAAAAGAGATTCTGCAAATACCTTCAGGAATATCAGGAATTCAAGAGGGTTTTTGCACCAGAAACGGCAGAGAAACTAGCCTGGAGAAGAACGTTTGACTACGCCATTGACTTGATACCCGGCGCGGTACCGCCATGGGGCCCGATATATCCTATGTCAGCCCACCAGCTGGATTTGCTTCGCAAATACCTGCAAAAAATGCAGGACCAATGGAAAATCGTGGAAAGCAAATCTCCTTCTGGGGCGCCTATTTTATTTGTCCCTAAAGCTGACAGTTCAAGGAGGCTATGGGTGGACTACCAAAAGTCAAATAAGCTAACCGTAGCTAACATATATCCGCTACCCCTAATGAGCGATCTCGGCGACCGGGTGGCAGGGGCACAAATATTCACTAAGATCGACTTAAAAGATGGCTATCACCTCCTAAGAATAATGGAAGGAGATGAGTGGAAAACAGCCTTCCAGACCTGATACAGCCACTTTGAATACAAAGTAAAGCCATTCACACTGGTAAACGCGCCAGCCACATTCCAGGCCATGATGAATAAAGTTCTAGGAGAACTTTTAGATCATGGAGTGGTGGTCTACCTAGAGGACATCCCTATCTACTCCAAAACAGAGCAATAACACGTCGACTTAGTCAAGAAGGTACTCTCTCGTTTGGAAGAATAAGATCTAGCGTTATCAACCACCAAGTCAGTTCTTCACGTCGATACAGAGGAGCTTTAGGGGTATATTGTGGCAATTAAAGGAGTCACCATGAGTGAAAGAAAGGTCGAAAGCATAAAAAATTGGAAGGCACCAATGTCGGTCAAGGAGGTGCAAATATTTATTGGCTTTGCCAATTTTTACAGACGTTTCATTAAGGATTTCTCCAAAATCTGTAAACCAATAACCGTAAAGTTGAAGGGCGACCCTAGAAAATTCCGCTAGGGGCCGGAACATGATGGGGTGTTTGAAGAACTTAGGAAAAAATTCATCTACGCCACTAAACTCTGTCATTTCTACTCTGACAGAGAAACAATTGTGGACTCAGATGCTAGCGATTTTGCACTAGGTTGTGTCCTCTCACAGTTTAAGGACAAAAAGCTACATCTGGTGGCTCTCCACACACGGAAGCTTAGCCCAGCTGAGCGAAATTATGAGATCCATGATAAGGAACTGTTAGCGATTCTGGAAGCATTTAAGGAGTGGAAACAGTACCTGGTCGGAACATAAAAACCAGTCACTGTCTATACTGATCACCAGAACCTACAAAACTTCCTTACAACTAAAGTATGGAACCCACGGAAGATACGATGGGCTCAGCAACTAGGGAACTACAATTTCAAAATTGTCTACCGACGGGGAAAACGAGGCGGAGAGCCAGATGCACTAAGCCGACGGCCGAGACCGTCCTCAGGATCGAGCTGCGCATAGCGAACAGTCAATACTCAAGCCTTCTCACTTCCAAATCACATTGGTACACCTAAAGCAGGTAGAAAGGGAGGAAAAAATAATTGGCACAGAGTCTACTGATTTGTTGCGAATAAATTGCTAACTCCAAAAGCACGAATAGGTACAAAAGGGTCCCGACTAGCAGCCGATCACGACCTGTACGCACTATAGGACTTAATAATTCCGGCCAAAGGACAAATGCTGGTGGAAACTGGAATTTCCGTCGGATTACCAAAAGGAACATATGCATAGTTGGCACCACGCAGAGGAATGGCCTCCAAATTTGCGATCAGCATTGGTGGAGGAGTAATAGACACTGAATACACCGGAGAAGTCAAGGTTATCATAATGAACTATGGAAACCAAGATTACCAGGTTTGCCAAAGGGACTGAATGGCACCAATGATAATTGAGAACATATATATGGCGGAAGCTATAGAAGTGGACGGTCTAGCAGAAACTGCAAGGGGCAAAGGCGGATTTGGAAGCAATGATGTATCATCCAGACGATTAGCTGCAACAAAGACACTGATAGTGGTTGCATACTTGCAAGCGGACCAGGCCGAAAATGAGTTCCTTGATGAAATAGACCATCAAGCAAGAAAAGGCAAAGGTACACTCCTAATGTATAATGCTATAATGTCCAAGGTTGATATTAGGAAATATGACCAGACATTATTAAAAACCATCAAAGAGGCAGGCCAGAACGATGAAGACTGGCAGGAACGCAAGCGAGAATTGGAAACATTAACCGATCAGGGCAAACCATTACCAAGTCACAGGGTAGTAACTGAAGGACTGATATACTATATGAATCGCCAAAACATTCCCGACAACGAACAGCTGCAGACCACTATAGTTAAAGGTTGTCACGACTGTAAGGTAGCTGGACACTTTGGACTGTAGAAGACTCTGGAAATTGTTACCAGAGACCTTTAATGGAAAGGGCTGACAGCATGGATAAATGACTACGTACGGTCATGAGATGAATGCTAATATAACATATCCACACGACATGCACGGTTTGGTTTGCTGCAGCCTCTAGAAGTTCCATTCGCAGCCTCGTCCTCCATATCGACCGACTTCATCACACAACTACCAGAATCACAAGGAAATACACAAAGTATGGTAGTCGTGGATAGGTTTACCAAGATGCCTCACTTCATAGGTCTGGAAGGTAATGCATCTGCCAAGGAGGTTGCAAACATATTCTTGAGGGAAGTCTGGAAGCTAAATGGACTACCAGCAGAAATTATATCCGAAATGGATGCAAAGTTTAGGGGAGAATTCTGGGAATCCCTATACAAAACCTAGGGGATAAAACGAAAGATGTCAACTGCGTACTACCTGCAAATTGATGGACAAACAGAGAGGACCAACCAAGTGCTGGAAGGATACCACAGGAACTTTGTCAATTATGACCAAACGGACAGGTACCAGCGGTTGCCACAAGCTGAGCATGCCGACAATAATTCGGTAACGAACGCACTTGGCATGTCACCCTTCTACGCAAACTATGGATGCCACCCACAAACAGAATGGATGAAGGAATGTGAAGCCCAAAATCCAGGCACCAAGCTATATGCACACTGGATGCAAACAATACACCAACAGGCCAGAGAAGTGTTGGAACAAACGCGGGAAAATATGAGCAAATATTACAACCAGAAGTCTAAGCAGCAACCAGACATCAAGGTCGGGGACCTGGTCATGTTAAATGCAAAAAACATGCGCACCAAATGACCCTCAAAGAAGCTTAGCCTAAAGCTGTATGGCCCGTTTAAGATATTGGAAAAAAGTGTTGAATGTGCCTACAAACTAATATATCACCAAGATGGATGATCCATCCGTTCTTTCAGGTATCATCGTTGGAACCCTATCGAACATCCAATCTACCAGCAAGAGAACAACCTCCCCGCGAGCCATAAGAAATCGATTCACATTTTGAATGGGAAATCGAAAGAATCGTGAAGAGTGAAATAACCTCTTATATCTGGCGCGTGGGAGGTCGGAACAGACCGATGCGTGAGGTACGGTACTTTGTGAAGTGGACTGGCTGTTCTGAAGATGAAAATACTTGGGAAGCACCAGACTACTTAGAGCATGTACAGAAATTGCAGGAGGCGTTTCATAGAGAGAATCCGGATATGCCAAAGCGGGCAGATGTTGAATAACAAGGAAAAGGTTTTCCTAGCGTGGCCAAGCAAACACGGTAGGTTTTTCACCCTACCAAGTCGAGTTCAAGAAAGGATTGATATATTTCGCAATTGTTTAAGTAGGGGTTTTCATGGTTAAAACTTGTTTTATTTTGTTATTTTATTGTTATTTCTGGCATACCTAAAGAGAGGTTAACCTTTGAAAAGCGATTCAGGAGACACCGCCCAGAGGAGGGAGGTCGTGCTAGGCACAAACGACTTCCAAGAGGATTACCTGACTTTTTAGAAGGAACTCCATGAATCTGAACCTCCAAAGGCAATTACCCCCCTGCGGCCCCGGCGTTAGCCCTGGGAGTCGACACTGGCACCTTGTGCGGTTGCTTGGTTACTACAAATACAAGAAATTGGAACACATCTTGTAACCCCGTATACGTCGTTGCCGTCCGTCCGACCGCATGCTGTCCGCGGGTTATATCTGAGGGCCTCTCTGGCTACATCTGGGAAGTGGAACGAAGGGATTCCGTCAAGAACCCACGGAGCTACTCCCAGATGAAGTTAAGAGAGCCTGGGTAGTCCGAGATGGGTATGAATGAGTGATTGCAGTTGGCTACTCAGATATACAACAAGAGTATGCTGACGCCCGCGTGATGCCTATAAGGTCAATGAACCTATCGGAACAAGTTGATAAGGAGAGGCAGTGAAGACGAGAAGGTATTGCCCTAATCGTGAACACTAGTCATCCTGAAAGCCTGCTGCAGAGCCGGATAAGACGGCCCAAATCAGATTTGGCCAATAACCAAGCTGGCCCCTCGGAGTTCTAAGAAGTTATTGGTAAGTTCCAAACTGGGCGGCCATATCTTAACAGCAGAAAGAAGGTTGACAACTCTGACTCAGTGGGTCCATACCCTCAGAGAGGTCGGGAGCTCTGATCATACCATTAGGTGTTTGAGGGAAGAGAAAGTTTCCGGGTCAAAACGGGTTCGCTCTCGGATTAAGAGACAAAGGTTGGGAAGAAAATACCTGTTTATATGTAACTCAGTTGTAGTCCGCGAACATTCAGACGCGGGATATAAATTTCGATGTGCCTCACGAGCTTTAGCCATCATCCTGCAACGGAGAAGAGATCTTATCAATATTATAAGTTTAACTCAAAAATCTTTATCTATGAGCCTTCCCCGATAATCTCCGTTTACAAAGAAAGATTTAAACGTAGTTCGATTCGCTTGCCCTTAGAATCCGGTACCCTTAACAGCTAAACGAGTTCGTAAAGTTAGTACGTTAGGTGCCAGATATAGAACTAACAGTTAAAATCATAAAGTATTTTACCGCGCTTGTTTCCCAACATCAAGTGACATAGGCAGAATAGTGTATTACCAACGAACTCCTCTAGCAATACTAAGCCATAGGGCAGAGCACCAAGCCTGACCGCCGTTAATTAAAGTCTGGTTTTATTCTGATAACCAAGTAACTTGCACATCTGTACAGAAAGCGAGAAGTCCTTGACAAGAAGTAAAGGGCTGCAAGCCTTAAAAGACAGGCAGCAAGCTTGTCAAGTTGAATGAGAGGCGACAGAAGAACTATAAGACTAGGCTGGTAATTATTAATAATGCGGATAATGAGTTGGAGGAGTCACAAGGTTCTGGTGATGATGGAAATGAAGATAGTGATGATGACATAGTTGTTCAAAATGTAGGTCAAATTTACCCTACCTAAAGTTTTATAGCTCACATTTCCTAACAGAAAAATCAATAAAATAATGCCTAGAGGACCACTACTCGACATCTCCGCCACTCTACATGCCATCAAATCAACTATAACATTATTGATAATGAATATATTTCAGATTAAAAGTAACTGTTTAGTATCATACACTTTGTATCCTTTGTCTTTCATCATAGTACCCTCTCAAAACAGCAGCATACAGACTTGTTCTAAATACAGCTTTAATAATGTGATTACAATTGGAGAGTAAATAGATTCTCTCAGGTTGAGTGGTTGACATTACTGGAGTTGTTTCCTAAGAAATATATCTGACTCATAACTAGGTGTAGACCCATAACACTGCTGATTTTGTTAGGCCACTAATGCCTTGGTCAGTGTGAAGGGGGATCATTATGTTGAAAATTTGTTCTTCTGAATGCACAGTTTCCTTTTTGTGTGTTTGCTAGTCCATCAACTTGCATTGGTTCAGATGAATATATATTCAAAATAATGATTAGTGCTATTTGGTTGCTTATGCGAATATGGTAATCCTGTTTTCAATGGTTTATATTTTAATTTTTTTATTTAATTCATATATTCTCTGTTAACGTACAGGAACCTGCATGCAGCGCTAGCTATGGCAAAAATGAAACGTTAATCTCAAACAAACCAACCAAAGAAATGTCAAAAACCTATCTCTCAGTTGTAACGGTACCGTCACTGCTACCACAATGGAGGCTCTTCAAATAAGGAAAGAAAATAACAAAATTCCAAACATAGTAGGGAAAATTATAACAACATGAAGGAATAAAAGTCAGTAGTGGAGGGCAGCCAAGCTGTCCTAAGGTGAGGGTGGCCCGTGGGCCGGCATCTGTAGGGGGAATCCAGTTGCAGATTCCAAAATGTAGGCGCGAAGGGCCTATAGTAGGTCCACTGAGGACCAGAGTGGAGAGCCAGGGCCTAGGCTGCCAATGCCAGGGAGATGGCGTAGGCGAAAAGGGGCTTTGGCAGGACATTGGAGGATTGCATGGACCATGGTCCGTTCCTCCTCCTCCTCGCAGTAGGTGCAGAGGGTGAGGGGGTCAGGGTCGTCCCAGGATGTGTAGGCAGCCAGGTAGCTTTTGCCGGACCGGATTTGGTGGATCCTGCCCGCAGCGAACTGGTCCAGGCCCATGTAGGGGTGGGGAGACAGGCGAGGTGCATAGCGGTAGTAGATGGGAGGGGGAGCCTGGAGGGTCCAGTCCTAGAGATGGAGTGCCTTACAGGCATTCTTGAGGAAGGGGAAACTCCTGGTTGACAGTTCCGGGGGGAGGATATCTGCAGGGAGCAGGTGAGGAGAGGCAAGTGGGAAATTCCCAACAGTGGGTATGAAGGGAAGGAGGGAGTGACAGAGCGCATCAATGGGTAGGTGACGCCTAGTGAGCTAGGGGTGTTTGTATCAGTCCCAGGGTAGGGGTATGTAATTTTGCTTGAGCCCTTGGAGTGTATGACGGGAGTCAAGTCTTGTGTTAGAATTGTCTGAGATGGGGAAAGAGGTTGGCAAACTGGAGGCTGCCGGGTTGATGAGAAGTGAAGAGCAGGCGAGGCGGAGGGCAGCCATGCGACGTTTGTGTGGGAGCAGGGAGGAGATGGGAGCCAGGCAGGCTTCGCAGTTTAGTATGGAGCTTGGGGTGGAGCAGAAGCAGTTGGTGACCCAGCAGAGTACTCAGTTCCAAAGTGTGGTCATCTTGTCCATGGTAACCTGGGAGGGAGAGAACAGGTCGGCACCATAAGTGAGGATAGGGAGGACCAGGGCTGAGGCTAGTTTCCTTGCCGTGTAGGGCGAGAGACCTAGTCCAAATAGCGAGAGTTGTTTGGTGATCGAGAAAGCTGCTTGAGCGAGGGCGATCCTTTTGAGGAAGTAGGTTGTGGTTCCATGGTAGGTGTGAACCAGTAGCCTAGCCAGCGTAGTGATACAGAAGGGGGGAAGAAAGACCCAGTGAGCCCAATGGGAAGGTGGAGATGGGGGAGCGATCCTTGGGTGTGCGCCAGTGGATGAGCTCAGTCTTAGGAACTGAGAAAGAAACCTCGAGCTTGGCTGCCCTGTAGGTGAGTAAAGAAAACACCTGTTGAAGTACCTGAATGTTCCTTGTGTAGGAGACAGAGGAAACAGTAACAGAAAAATCATTAACATAGGAAAAAATAAACCCTTGGGGTATGGAAACATGTAAACGTGAGACGTAAATCACAAACAACAATGGAGACATAGGGGAGCCTTGCAGGGTCCCAACACAAACTGGGGAGAAATTTGCAGGTGCCCCTTGAAAAAGCAGGCGGCAGTGTCGGTCTGTGAGGAAGGAGCGCACCCAAGAGGTCATGTATCTTGGGATGCCTCTCGAGCGTAGCAGAGAAGTGAGAGAAGAGCCGGATATGTTATTGAAGCCTCCTTTGATGTCTAGAAAGAGGGAGAAGACTTTCCAATTCGGGTGTTGTCGGTAGCGAACCTCCTGGGTTAGGGCAGCGCAGGCGTCAAATGTGCTAAGGCCAGGGAGGGAGCCACACTAGTGGGGGTTGATAAGGCCAACTGACCTGGCCATGGGAGCGAGCCGGTAGGCCATAATCCTTTCAAGGAGTTTGGAGACCGTTTCGAGGAGGACAAGGATGCGAAAGGAGGCAGGGGAGGAATAATCCGCTTTGCTTGGTTTGGGGAAGACTATCCCATTCGCTCTTTTAAGGGGAAGTGGATGGTAACCAAGTAGGAGGAGGGGGCCCAGGAGTTGCCTTAGGATAGAGGGGTTGATTCAGTGGACCCTTTTCCAGATCCCATAAGGGACCTGGTCTGGACCTGGTGCGGAGGTGTTGGAGGATTTGCGGAGAGCACGGGAAATATCTTCATTGAGGAGGGGAGTGGCATCGGTGTCATACCGTAGAAAGGATGGGGTGGGAAGTGGAGCTTTGGGAGGAAATAAGTGATGGAGGAGGGAGGTGTTGATTTCGTCCAGAGTGGTGGCGTTAGGAAAGGTGGGGAACCTTTCAGGTTAGCGACCTGTAGCGAGGCGCCTAGCTGTCCACAACGACTTGGTGTTGATGTTGGCTAGGAATTCCTTCCAATATGCAGATTTGGCCTTCTTGATGGCTTTGAAGTATGCATTGCGATGTTGTCGGCAGAGTGATAATGTTTCTGACATGTGAGTTATGCGATGGGCCCTAGATGTGGGATGAAAGGCTTGTCTGAGGTGGGAGAGTTCTTGGGTCCTCAAGGGTTTGGCGTGGACGGATGAGCGTTTAGTGGGAGTGTGGGTCTTGAGGATGGCGGTGAGAGAGGAGAAATGCCTGGTTACCCACTCATTAACGAAGGTGTCATTGGGGTATGTAGGGGGGGAGGGGATCTGAAATTCCTTGAGGAGGGGGGCGAGAGTGTCCCAACTAGTGTTGGACCAGTTAGGAGAAGGGGGGGCAGCCTTAAGAAGCGGTGCGGTGAAGGTGAGGTTTAGAGGGAGGTGATCCGAGCCAGTGGACTGGAGGTTGGAGTCCCAGGTATTGAAAAATAGGAGAAGGTCCTTGTTCGCGAAGGCTAGGTCGAGAACAGAAGGGCGCGTGCTGATGTTAAAGGGGAATCGAGTATAGAACCCAGGGGTGTTGAGAAGGTGAAAGCCAAGATCTGAACTATGTTCGAAGTATGGAGAGGAGATTCCAAATTTGTGACAGGAGATCAGGCGTAGAGGGTCTGAGGAGGGATGGTGGATGTTGAAGTCGCCCACCACTAGTGTGGGGAAGGAATGAGGTCTGAAGGCCTCTTCTGGGGTAACTGTGCGGGTCCTGGAGGAAGAGCCGTTGGTGGAGTAGAGGTTGTAAATCCTGAACCTATCATGGTTAGAGTCAAACAACCCAGAGGGTGAAAAAATATCAACTGCCATTAAGTCAGGGCGGTTGAAGAAGCAAGGAAGGAGGGAGTTGCTCTGAATGAGCGCAGTAAAGACATAAACGGCCACCTTCGGAGGGGTGCCAGGGCTTTGAGGAGGGTAAATGGCCTTAAAGCCGGCGAAGTGGGGTGGTTGGTTTTCAATGGTTCATTATGATAAGCTTAAATTATCCTGTGTAATCAGTATCAATTGTAGATCCCCAAATGCAGATCCCATACCTGGCTACCAATACAGTTCACAATGCTAAGTGCGTGTATATTCCCAGTGGCAATCCAATTGCGATACCTGTTATTACCAGGAGTTTTCCTTTGGGTCGGATTAGGAAAACTTCTAGTGTATATAGGTCATGTACTGTTGCAAGTCGGGAGCCTTTGGTGGGCATTCATGCATCTGAGGATAGCAATTTTATCCACAAGGAACCTGTAGTCTTCATGCCAATTAATATGTCCTCACTTTCTGTTTGCTTCAAATGCACCCTTGTGATTTGGAAGTGAGAAGGATTGAGTATTGACTGTTCGTTATGCGCTGCTCCCTCATCAGCAGGGTACTCCGGGTGTCGACTATGTGAATCCAGCTTTCTGCCTCATTTTCCTGGCCGATAGACAATTTTGAAATTGTAATATACAAGTTGTTCAGCCCACTGTATCTGTCCTGGATACCATACCGTGGTTGAAAGGAAATTCTCCAGGTTCTGGCGATCGGTATAGACTGTTACAGGTATTTCAATTGCGAACAGGTACCTCTTCCATAACTTGATTAGTTGAAGAATCGCTAGATGTTCCTAATCATGAAACTGATAGATTCGTTCCACCGTACTTAGTTTTCCTGCAGTGGAATGCTACTAGATGCAGCATTTTGTCATTGAACTGTAAAGGACATATCTTCACCCCAAGTCGCAAGTGTTGGTTTCCACATTGGTTTCTCTGTCAGGGGGAAAATGACTGAGTATTGGACCTGAGATGAACCTTCATTTAAGTTCCTCAAATGCCCCATTTAGTTGATGTTTCTAGCTAAATTTCCTGAAGTCGCCTTTCAATGTTGCGGTAATAGATTTGCAGACTTTGGACACATCTTTAATGAAATGTCAGTAAAAATTGGCAAAGCCAAGTAATATTTGCATCTCCTTAGTTGACCTTGTGGGTTCCAATTCTTCGTGCTTTCAACATTCCTTTCACTCATAGTTACTCCCTCGATTGTGAACCTACATCATAAAAACTCAACCATGTCCAAGTGAAGTCCTGACTTGGTAATTGATACCGCAAGATCATATTCAATCAATCAAGACAGAACCTTTTTGACCAATTCAATATGTTCCTCTCTGTTTTGGAGTAATGGAGGATTTCGTCAAGGTATAGTACCACCCCATAATCTAAAAGCTGTCGCAGAACTTCTTTCATTATCGCCTGAAATGTAGCAGGCATATAGGTTAGTCCAAATGGCACCACTTTGTACTTAAAGTGGCCGTATCGGGTGCGCAAAGTCATTATCCACG
Source organism: Tuber calosporum (assembly GCA_003316355.1). NCBI lineage: Eukaryota > Fungi > Ascomycota > Pezizomycetes > Pezizales > Tuberaceae > Tuber > Tuber calosporum. The sequence goes on along the minus strand of QFET01005015.1, from coordinate 44,613 downwards.
CCTCTACTACCTTCATCCTCCAGAGATGATAAGCATATTTCTTGTGGAGTATAGTAACTATTTTTCCACCAGCAACCGGGTCACTGAGTTCGCTTACGAGGAGTAGTAGGTATTTTTGGCCATCGTTAATATATTTAACTGTTGGTTATCCAGACCGAGCCTCCCTGATCTATCATATTAAGGGGCGGATAGAATTGGTGCTCCTGCATTAGATTTGCTCCACACAATTTTCCTCTCAATATGCATTCTCTGCATGTATTTTCTCTGCAAATCGAGCAAGTGGGCTGAGATTGGATTTATAGGGCCCCATGGTCATACTGAATTGAGTATTAAATGAATTGGAAGGTCATAGGTTTCACAACACTCTAGTCTTACACCTGTGTCGGGTGTATAAACCCCTTTGAATTCTAGGTATTCCAAAGGGAGTTCATTGTGTTGAGTCACCTCTGCTAGCATATTGAATGTGCCAGCAATTCTGTCTAAATAATGGGCTTCTGGGTCATATGCCACAGTTTAGACTTATTCAAAGATCAGTTATATTACTTCATCTGTAACAAGACTTTAACATTTCTCATCGTTAAAGACACATTGCTGCGCATTCTCAATATGTGTTGTGGGATGATCTGTATACCACTACCCCTACCGGAAAATAAGCTCATATTTGGCAGCATTGGCAATTTTTCATGAAATGTTAGATTGGTGAGAGTTGCTCCCGATTTCCAACAGATTAGGATGTCAATACTCTTTTCCCTCCTTGGATCCTGTTGTTCCTTTAAGGTAAAAATATCATAGATATGTGTGCGTGTGTTGAATTGTAAGAAATATTTGTTAATTAGTTGTTGGTTGATTAGGAAAATATTACATCCTGAGTCTCATAGTACAGGAATCTCAATCCATTCCACGATTGCTTCTATAGTCGCCCAGCCTTCAGGATTTGAATAATTAAACAGGTTGAAAGTTTCTTTTTGTTTCTTTTGTTATGGCCACTTAGGGCCCGTGCTCGTCTTCTGTATCACATATGCGTTGTAGTAGTCCCTAGAGTATTAGTTACCCTGCCCTCACAGTTTCGACTCTTGAAGCCTCCCTTACTAACTAATATCTTTATCTTTAGTAGACTGGGCCACCCACTACCAGTGGTCTTTACCCCTTCCTGAAGGATCTCATTCAAATGCCATTTAACCTGACACCAGACTTAACGTAACTTGACACGAACTTCAATCATTAGGTAATAGTCAGCTCTCTTGTACACCTGGGATTCATCGCGCATCGCCTTGATTACTCCTTGAATTTATCATGCCTAACCTGTTAACTAAGCTGGAGTCAAAGCTCGAGACAGATTTACCCCTTCTGTAAATAGCACATCTATCAGTTAGTTGTAGATTATCATTCTCTTTCAACTTCTATTTTCTTAGTGTTCAGAATCCTCTACAATTTATATTATTATTCCTTAGTCCAGATGACTGGTTACTAATGTTGGTTCCTGCAAGGTTTTCTCTTGATCTATTCTAGACTTGTAACCCTATTGTTATTCTGAAGAAGTCACTTATTAGCACTCGTCTGTCCACTCTTCCTTGGAACTTTGATAGCGATTTAGAGCTTCCTAAGGACCTGGGTTTAATTGACTGTCTTTCATACTAAGGTCTAATATACACGAAATATTGTTTTGTACTTTCTTTTTGTTTTTAAGATTCACAGTTAGTCCCAAACTACCATGTGCTGCCATCAACGGTAAGCCCTTCTTGCTCATCAGTTATTCTTAGGTCTGGATTTCTGGTGTAGGTCTGGATTTCATTTGGTGACTCTCGCTTGGCTACAAATTTCCTATAGAAAAGTGTGGAATACCTGCTTGTAGGACCTTTCAGGGATTGTGCGCCCATGTTGCTTTTTGTTTTGGTAAGTGGTCCAGAACCGAGTACCTTGTCACCGTCATTAGTGGTGCCAGGAAATGTGCTTAAGGTTATTCCCTATTGTCGAGCTCCCTTATCTGTTGCCAACTGACATGATTTGCCCTTAGTGCGAGTGGTATTTATACTATGCTATTTGTATCTATTTGTGGCCTTCTCTATGCAGGTTTTGTTTATACCTGCTGGTAGTCAATTATTGCTACTTGGACCTAACAAAGAGAGTATTTCCACGAACAGTTTGACAAAGCACATCTCGTATATTAGTTGAATTTCATTTTTTAGGACGTTTTTTCTTAATGGATTCCTTTCTGAGCATTAATCCAATTTGTATGCTCAACGGTATGGTCATCACGGGTAGTATTCCCTTTCTGTGCCTGTTTTTTCAATTTATAGCCTGCTTTTTCTGAAGACATATATATCTTATGCTTCAGATTCCTTGCCCTTGCATGGCTGTGTTGGCGCTTTTCATCTCGTTTCCTTTATCGGTTATTTCCTTTTGCATAATCATCATTTTTGTCTGGACTTTGTTGTTTCTAGAACGCTGGTTCTGCTTTGGTGAACCTTCGAACTGCCTTAATCCATTTACTATTAAGGTAATAACTTGGAGGGGATAAAGATCGAATAACTTCAACTAGTAGTTGTCGTTGTATCAGGATCCTCTAGTCAATTCCTGATACTTCTGTTACGATGTAAAGGTTGTCTAAGGCAAGGAGATTCATTTTTATGCCAGTTCAGTATTGAACCTTATCCATCCTGTCGCAGGGATTTGAGCCTTATAAAGCTGCGTGATTCGTTCCATTACGGTAACTATTATTGTTTATTATTGTTAAGGCTAACAAGTATAAAGGAAACGAGCAAGGCTAGTAAGGGGTTAGTTTATTTTATGATTAGTTTCAAGTATGGTTTGTTTCTTAATTTTATTTATAGTGGGTTTCACATATCAGGCCGATAGCAGATATGTTTTAAGTTGGTTTTATGAATTTGGATGATACAAGTTTTTTTTTACTGTACCGTTTAGGTGCATGAGGCATTTGTTTTATTGGATGACTTTACAAGAAGAGCTTCGTTATTTCTGTTGATTGGAAATCAAAAGCAAGGATAAGGCAACTTTTGGAAAAGCGAGATCATGTTTTTATGACTGCCACTCAGGAGCTGAGAAAAGGCGGACAAAGTTTTGAATATACTTGGTTGAGCAGTTACTTCTTTTCAGTTCACATGAAACCACTGAATGTATATTCTAGGTCTTACCGAAGGTGGTTATATAGTGATCGACAGCTGTTACACTACATATCGCGATTTTCGGTTGTAATTTACACTTGAAAACCAACTAGGATGGGATCTGATATACTATCATTATATTTTAACACGACGCATCCCTATTAGTACCTTGATATACCCATAAAGGGGCTAGATTTTTTTAACTTCAAGAAGTAGTTGAGTTAAAGCAGGCAGAGGTTCAGAAATCCTCTGGCTTCCTAGCAGTTACCATGGATACGTGAGGAGAGACTTCAGACAAGGTCAGTTAAGCAGCTCTTGAGACAGGAACTTACCAAAAAGAAAGGCAGTCATAGCACTAAAGGGGAACAATCAACAGCATCCAGCTTCAAAGTAGACAAAGCAGGAAGCTAGATATCGTAAGAAAAAGCAAAGCAATCACTAGCGCAATTAGCCCAAGCGTTCGCACCCTGCGATAAAATTGGCAGGTTGCGTAGTTGCTCGTTCACAAACCAAACGGCGTCAATGAACCAGCCTTTTTAACCCCGTATATGTCGCCGCCGTCCGTCCTACCAGATTCTGTTTGCAGGGTATATAAGCCAGGATATATGGCTATGCAACCGAGGTGGAACAAGGCAAAAACGTAATGACCGTACTGAGTTACACAAGTTTGAAGTCAGAAGCCTGCTATAAGGATTTGTGTAGTCCTGGCGGGAAAGAACGAGTGGGATGTAGGCCACTCCACCACTAAGGTAGAATGTGCTAAAGCACTTATATCATCCCACTATGGTTAACAAACCGATCGGAACAAGTAGATAAGGAGAAGCAGTGATGACAAGAAGGTATTGGCCAGATAGTGAACACAAGTCATCCTGATAGCCAGCTGCAGAGTCAGATCTATTGGCACGAAGCAGATATGGTCAACAACTAAGCAGGACCCTTTGTGTTCTAAAAGACTATTGGCACATTCCAAACTGGACGGCCTAGGTCTGAATTGCAGAAGGGAGGTCAGGCATCTCCAACCAAAGGTGTGCAACCCTTTCGGTGAAAGGGAAGATCCAACTGTACCATTAACTGTGAGAGGGAGAGAATCTTCTGCGTCAAATAGAGTCCGCACTATAGTAGAATGCTGGGGGAATATGGATGTGTACTTGATTAGTATGAACGTATGATGTAGTCCGCAAACACTCAGATGTCGGGATATAAATATTGAACTGCCTCGCAAGCTTTAGTCAAACACTCCGCGCCCATTACATTTCTCTTGCTTGAATTTATTACCCCATTTAGCCGCACAAAACTACAGGTATTTGTGTAGCAACCATCTCTACAAACCAAATTTCACTTTTCACTTAGGCTCCACCTATAAGCTACCATCAGCAAAAAAAAATTTCCCTTATGTATTACCTGTATATCTCCCTGAAAGGCTGGTAATGCCAGCTCCCCCTGTCCTTCCTGTCCCTCCAGTAATTCTATCGTTGTCAGAAAACTCCCATGGTCCCCCACAGCTCAATCCAGACCCCCAACGTCATTCATCCCTGTCTTTTATCCGTAGCCCTGTGCTTACTTCACACCGGAATCCATCTCGCCTAACTGAGACCTTTTTGTTTTTGACTTTTCCTGCCGCGCCACTTTGGACGTTTTGCGGCTCATTCTTCCCTGTCTGAATCCGCAAAAACCTCTGCGTGTTTCGGCTCCCTATCATAACTCCGCACTTTACCTTCCCCATGATTTCTCCGTTATGGACGCCGACCACCTGGGGACGTTCCTCACACCCCAATATGCTCTCTTCCCCCCTGAGTCGTTCCCATATAAACCTTCCTTGATTTCATAGTACGCGTTTGTAATTAATTCTTTCGCGCCACACACTGAAGTCGGTACTCAATTCGCTCCTCAACGTCTCCTTTGAGACGCCATGAATCCCTTAAACTTTACTATTTTATTCTCATCCCTGCTCGCTTAGAAAATATCATTCTATGTTTCATTTGCGCCATACTGTGTTCTTTCGAATATGTTTATCTTACTTTGTTTAATATATTCTATTAAATGTTTCTAAATCAATAATATTATTTACATACCAGTGTTTATTATCTACTCCGGCACCCTCTGGTACTAAATGCGCCATGCCCATTATACTTATGATGCCAACTACCCTTTCCGCTGTCCCATTTGGCCCTTTCGCCGTCCCCAAAGTGATGGTAACAAGTCCTGTAATGTCGCTTAACTTCCCTGAATTCTCAACATAGAGTCTATCTACCAATACCAGTCTATCCACATTACCCGTTGTTAACTCTCGAACCTTCATTATTGATACCAAGCATGCTGGGTAATAGCCTTTCAACGCCCCATACATACTTTTATTACCTGAATCCACCCAGACCCAATCCTTTCTACTCCGACCGGTGGACCTTCAAAGCTGAGTGCCTGTACACCGAAGATGGTGCCATGTAACCTCTCGCGTGTCCTTAAAGTCCTAAATCGGAACGCGTAAAAGCCGACATATCCAGATGGGAAACTGCTTGACCGTATACTGATCAAGCTGTAGACATACAGAATATTTCCGTCAATAATAGTCAAGTCAAAGGTGGGGGAGATTTTTCAACGTCTGCCTGAATTGAGAAACAGTTATGATCGTTGCTGTAAAACCCAATGGTTGCTTAGTTATGGATCCTACCCTCCGCCTGTGCTCCTTGTCACTTTGTTCGTCCTCAATAGGATATGATAAACTCTCTTCAACATTCATTTCATGAATTTTGAAGCTATCTAGCCTGGCATACATTCTCAAGGATTTGATGGCTCGCATCGTTTTTTTTGACCGCCGATACCCCTTTTTGATCATTTTTTTGTGATTTGACTTCCCCGACTCTGTAGAATACATTTGAATGTTCCCACAGCGCCGTACATGGTCCCCTAAGTGACTCAGCAGGTGTATTTTAACCAAGTTAAAGTCTACATCCTCATTGTAGTTATCAGAGACAATTCCATCTAAATCGCGAATCTGTTTGTCAGCAATACGACGTCTTTTGGCTGCTCTGGCTCCAGAAAGGCAGTGTTGATTAAGTACTTGGCAATTCTCACCCCTAATCCTCGTACTCACCTCTCGCACCTTTCTCGTGGTGGACTTATCCTTTCGGTACTCCTTAAAAACATCTTTGTGATCGTGAAAGGATTTTAGGAACTGTACGAGGTATTGAATCGTCTCATTGGTATGGCTTGCATATTGTGACATTAGGGTAAATTCCACAATCGATCGGACACAGGCCAAAGCTTTGGTAAATACGGGACGTTCTACGGCACTTGGACGACATAACGTAGCTGCAAAACTCGCAAGTATTACTTTAACCAGATTCCTCATCTCTTGACTGGTCCACTGCCAGATCCGAGTGTATTCTTTGTTTGGCGCAGAATAACCGGAATAAACAGCCAAACTCTTTCATATTACATCAAATCTTTGTAACCGCTTGAACTTCTTTAGAAATCCAATTACCACTTTAATAAGGTGTGCTTCTAATATTCCGAGGTAAACAACATGAAGAACATCGGGTTTGGGCCAGTCGTACTGTTGAACGTTCGGTAGACCCCAAAAGGCGCTTGACAGCTATTTGAACCCATGATCTGTGAGTATTTGCCCTGTTTGCTTGTCGTTATCGCAGTACCGGTTGAAGAGATTGTTCGTATTTTCAAAAATCTCATTTTGCCATCGGGCGTCTCAAATGGGACCCTAATTGTTCCGGTCGTACCTCACAGACAGTACACTAATTCTCTTGAATACCGTGCAATGTCACGTTTTCCAATTGATCTGCAATCCAAGCCGCGAGACATCGAAAACATAATCTGAACTTTCCATCGCCGCATTCAACCTCAATTCCGGCGTTTCCAAACGCAACCATTGGCGCAAATATAGCTTCTATCAAATCACAAAGACTCTCATTGTTGACCTGCCTTTGCCGTGTATCTCGTGCTGCTACTCTCAGCATCTTCGGGGGGACGGGCAAAAGCGCTAAAAGGACAGTCGCATGTTCCGAGACCTTATTCCGCGTTTTCGATAGAATATTCCCAATTGTCATATAGATTGGCCAAGCTTTCTTATCTCACGAAAAATTCGATAAAAAGGTAACATCTGAGGCACATATGATCGGTACAAGCGTTGCTTCATCAGGCAATATATCCTTCGTTGGCTGTTAATTTAATGTTTTGACACGCTGTGTGGATGCGCCGTGGAACGTCGCATTTGAACCTACCTGTGTTTCCCATCACCAATCCCCCGTGTGCATTTCAGAATAAACTTGCTGTGGTGGCTCTTCACTATTCCTTTCCTTGACTGGGGCGTAAACTAAATCTTGTGCGAAACATCTTTGACTAAGTAGATATCTAGCACAAGCAATAAGATTGCGGAAAAAGAATTTCTATGTTGAGCAAGCTTTATCGGGTTCTTCCCTGTCGGGTATTTCCTATATAAGGTCAATATTGGACGTTCTGAGGGTAGATTTACGTACAGATCCGCTAAATGATACAAACCCCTCTTTCCAGCTCTTTATCCCCATACCTGATTCCAACTCATCAACAGCCTCAAGGAGCCGATAGCTAGATTTAATATTACTGTCTGCAGGGCCCCAAGTTCATCTTGAAATATTTGTTGATGTGATCCTTTAGTACCTTCGCTTCAATAAACCAGCGCGCAAGCTCAAAGTCAGACTTGGTTGTGAATGGTAGCCACATCTCGTCTTCACAATTTACTCGCTGTACAACGTCTCTTATTGATCTCCCCGCAGTGGCGTGTTTCGACGGTATGGCTATCCAAACCATGGTGCCCTTCCCTCAGAAACAGAACAATTGTCGCTTTTCATGTCCGAATCGCTGGTGTTTGCGTCAATGTAGAGCTCATTTTCGTCTATATTCAGTTCAATTTCTGGGAATTCGTTACCGATCGGATCGAAAGGTTGGTCCTAGTATACCGGAAGCGGGATCTAAGTTGGACGTTTTTTGTCACCAATGGGCTGTATTAGTGTTCTCCAAGTTGTACAAAGTCAAAATGTACGGTTTCCATATGGTTTGTATACCATGTACTGGACTTGTATTTTTTTCCTGAAGTACAGGCACTGGGAGTCTTGTACCATTCTGTAAGGAATTAGTTTTAACGGTAAACAGCACAACGAAGACGCGAACCAACCAAACTTACTTTCAGGACTGGTCTGACCTTGTAGTCAAACACGTGTGACCAGCGGATAGATAGTTTCTGAACCGGAGTTGCACTTTCGATATTGATGGTCCGTGAGAAGGTACCAATGGAACGAACCTCGTCCCACTAGATCTTAGAGTTAGAGATATGGAATAGGGCCAAAAAAAAATCGAAAACTCTCCAGATACACTGTATGGCCCGTGGGCGCTGAAGTGTTTTTTCTCACCTACCCTTGAGCAAAATTGTAATGAGGGCACAGATCATGTCCGTTTTTCAAACCTAAACTCACTCCCCACAACCTAACCCGAACTAGGCTCAGAGCTTTTGATCCTAAGAACATCTCCACTTGATTTTCTATATTTATCGTAGCACAAACAAGGAGAATTTATCTTTAAAATCATAAACGTTGTTCGGCTTATTGCAGACTTTGAAAATGCTAAACATCATATCAAGTGCCTATACGTGAATTTCCCTTATCCGAACCTATACCAAGACAGCAGGGGTAGTCCCCAGCCCACCAATCACATGGCTGTACCTCAATCCTCACTTGAAAAGCTTGTTCATGTTTGTTCGACTTACCTTACAAGTATACAAGCTTACTTTGTAACCTTATTGTAACGTACGCCTGTACTATTTTGTACAGGCTCAGAAGAAGGTTCAACATTCAAGATGTAACATTCAACGGTCTCTTTCAAACTTGTCAGAATCACTGGAACTCTTGATATAGCGACAAACACCCTGAATAGTACCTTCTTCCTTGTTATATAGACCCGCTCTACCCTGCCCTTTATCTTTCTTCTTCTTCATTCACCAAAACCTCTAGCAGCCTCTAAACGTCCTTTTCGAGCCTCAAACAGCGACTTTTGTCTTTACAACAACATCTTATACAGCCGGTACAGTAAATCTTAGGTGCGATCATAAAGTCTCATTCACACTTCACACCAACCTACAGTAAGTCTCATACATCGTTTCTAAGGGCCAAAATTAGCCGTTCTCAGGCCTTTCATTAGCTACCGTATACTGATCGCTGTGCTCAGAATCACTTACCGTTGAGCCCTCAGTCACTTATCCTGGTAGCTTTTCTTGTGTAGCTTTGTCATGCCGGGCATCTTTTTTAAACCCTGGCTTGTCCCAGCAAAAAATACAGTCACGGTAGAGGCAACCGTTTTCGACCCCACAAAGCTAAGTTTATCACCCGTTTCCTCTCCCTTGGCTCTTTCCTTTCCTTCCTCATCCCCCAAGAACAAATAAACACAAACCTTTGAAGGCCTTGTTGATCCTGTGCACAGCTCGCATGGGCTACTCTCCGGCTTTTCTCAATGGGAAAAAATTAACTAATCGGTACTCTCGAGATAGATTAATGGCTCCCCATTTTCGGCTGCGAATCTTCTTGAAGTTAGTCCCCTGCGCGTCTTGTCGGGATGTTTCTCAAGATAGATTAATTAGTGATGACTATTCACTAGATCTCGTGTAATTTTCCTTCCTCTTCTGCCCGCCAAGAACATCCTTTCTTAATTAACGTTAGTCCTATGAGCGTCACATTTGCTCCATTTTACGAAGAATCTGATTGGTTACTAGCATGCCACGTCACACTACTGCCGAGTTCCGTACTGAACTCAATCTCAATGGTGCTGGAGGCACTGTCGCTGGGAGGCGATACCGTTCCCTTCGGATGTTCATTCTGGGGTAATTCCAGGAGAAGGGTCTCACCAGCCGTAGACAGGCCGGCGATATCCTCTCGGGTCAACTCAGATCTGAGGTATTTGCCCACAATACCCTGCAAGGCTTTCGAGCCAAATTCAATTCACCCCAGAACGGCCCATATCAGGCATTCCACGTCGCCCTGGATAACCTCATCATGGACGTGCTGAAGAAGGCAGCCGAGTCTCGGAGTAATGCCAGACTCAATTCCGATGATGAGCAGGCCGATGTGGATGAGGGCGCCGGCGGTACTGAGGGTTCCGGATCGGGGGGTGGAAGGTACGTTGCTCGTCCTGAAGAAACTCTATACGAAGAGAGACCGGCGCACATAATATTCATTGATACGTCAGGTGCCGTTGTTGAGCAGGCTCGCCAGCTACCCTGGCTTGTGCATGGTGGCAATACGCCAAACAAGACTTGTCAGGCGATCCTCCGCTAAGACAGTTTGCAGGAGTTCGGCGAAGCTGCCTCTCGGTACCTTGATAATCAGGAGCACCCCCGACAGTTCATGGAGATTCTTCGCGACATTCAAGGGATGAATATCACCCCCGATGCTGCCGACCAAATCGAATTGATCGACGACGATCAAGTTAATGCCTGGCTTCGTCACTCCCAGTGCACCACCCTCACAGTTGCTTGCTTCCTCCACCGTGCTCCTGCTGTTCCTGCCGATGGTGGCGACGCCGTTCGTTCCAATACACCTCTTGATCGGAGCAATAGGCGCTCTCTCGACCCTGGCCAATTCGACGTCGTTGAGTTCTACACAGAGCATGATTCCGACTGTGATGTTTAGGAGGACGTTGGGCGCCACGCAAACCGCAGAAAGGCCTTTCCTAGGTCTCATGCTAGTTGGCAGAAGAGGATTCTCAGCAATGATCGCAAAGACATTAGGTTCCATGTGCACTCCACGGAACTTATCTCTCGCGCTTGTATTCAGCAGGGAGCAGGTTATATGAATGTTTACGCTGGACAAGATGTCCCAAATGTGGCTCTGCGTCTGGGAGTTCCACCTCTTGGGTGCGAGGCACCACCTTTGGGTGGCGATGGGGATGGGGATGGCGATGGAGACGGAGACGGGGATGGTGGTAATTAGGACGCGCGGGATCTTCTTGGGTTTTCGGTTTGGTTTCTTTGTTTTGTTTTCATTTCTATCGGCTACTTGGGGGGTCTCCAAGGCTAATTTGTACATGGCTTGGTCTTCTTTGGACCTTCGGATCGCGGTTCATTTGTTCTATGAACCTCTTCTTTCCCGCTCCAACCTGTATCTCTTCAGCGCTTGTTTTCTGGAGCTTATTTGTTTGTGCGAGGGTACGTCTTCTTTAGGCATTCGGGTGTTTTTTTGTTTTATAGACTTTCCTACTTTTGCTCCAACTTGCATCCATTTGACGACGGTTTTCTAGATCATGTTTGTTTGTGCCGGGCTACATCTTATTGGAGCCTTCATATGTGTTTTCATTGGTTTCATGGGGCTTTCTTATCTTTTTTTGCTTTTTGCTTCTATCTGCGAATCATTTTCTTAATCCTGTCTATGCTGTTATACAGCTTCTCTAGATCCTATCCTGCAGTCCTAGATTTTAGTGTTCTTAATAGTTTTTTTATTGAATTTAGCCAGTAAGATATAAAGGTTTTCTGAAAGGCTAAACGTCCCCTTTCTTCATGATCTCGTCCTAGTATGTATAATCTAATCTTTTGGAAATTATAAGTTATACTCGGTCAACCAAATGACCAGGCATATAAAATCCTGTCCCAGCAATCCCGAATAGAGAGTCTCTATCCGGCCTGGAGCCATCCGTATATATAGTAATTGAGACAATCGGCGGCCAAATAGCTATAGCATGGACTTGGTACATGCTAATGATTTACACGGACCTAGGGCCCAAGCCAAATCTGTGCTCTAGCATATAGCTCCTTCGTCCCTGATGGACGCAGTGAGTTCATTCATCACTTGGAGACCTTTCACGCACCAATCCAATTTCTCCACGCACTCTAAATATTTCATATACACAAAATTATGACGGGAAATACAAGCAGAGGTGAGTTCTGCCATTCAGAGGCCAAAATGAGCTTACCGGAAACTTTTTATATAACACTTGACTACGGTACCAATAGTCCCCCGAGCTCAGCCATCACAATTCAATCTTCGGTATCCTTTGCAGAGACTAGCACGCCAGCACGGGATAGACAACGACCTGTTAATTCATTTGTTGAGAAAGAGGAGCTTACTGAAGTTGACGAGGATGATCTTCCCATTCGTCCCAGAAGGCTCGAAAAACGTCCAGCAGAACCACTGGTGGAGCAACAGCCACGGAGGATAAGGAGCCGGTTGAGATTTGTTAGAGAATCCGATAACTTTCAAAATTGCATGCTCATAAGGAAGAGCACTGCGGACTCCCCATAACCGGCTCTAAATGGCCCTTCACAAGGGCTTTCATCACCGCAGCCAGCAGTACAATTACATTCAGGCCATCTTAGTATAGATTCGTCACACCTTTCACCCTTTGATGCTGTAGGGGAGGGAATAGTGCCGTCCCATTCGGAGCGTCGTGTGGCTAATCCGGACTTTCTGGCATCTGATATTGCTGTCCCTGTAACCGTATCATCAAAAAGCAATACCTTGCATGGGGAGTAGAGGATAATCTTTGAGAACGCAGCTAATATGGTACCGTACCACACATGGTTTGTTAAACCCTTCGTAAAGCCTGCCGAAAACGATACGCTTCTCAAAAGCTATTGGTTAATGGCAGCTACCTAGTTGGGTTAGAGAGACAGGGAGATCAGGAAGTAGGCAATGACTTTTGTAAGTCTTTTGAATATCCCTGAACGTCCCCTTTGGGACCGAGAACGGCGAATTAGATACATTTAGTTGAAATCGAGGCAGTCTAGTGCCAGGTCACACTTAGTTTCAGAGTCCAAAAACACGGTTGAGGAACTTTATGACTTCGCGCATAAAACAGGGACCGAAATAAAGGCACGGGTTACCTATTTGCTGGAAAATGACCGGTTCACTTGCTATACTAGTAAACAAGAGGTCATTAGTATGCAGATCGTCTCCAATGAGATGCGAAAAGGCTTACCAAGGAAGGTGTATGCTTTCAGGTTTGCTGCGCAGGAGATAGCAAAACTATTGTTTTATAAGTGGTACCAGGGTAGGAGAATGCGTGTGAGGACCGATAAAACGTTTTTTAATCGTACTAACGACGTCCTAATATGCCTTACCACAGCCTTTATGTATCATGCTTTGAAGGCTTGGAGTTCCGGATTATTTGTTCAGCCCCCAGATTTCTTAGCTCTGACAGCAGAGAGTTAGTTATAACCTTTGAAGGTCCAAATAAGACGTTCTAAAGGTTATTGTACTCACTGAGAAAATTTAGATGTTTATCTCCGATAGCGTTCAATCTGGCAAGGGCTGCCCACAGAGGTGCTGAGGAAACTCGTGAAGGACCCAAAAATGCGCATCGAGAGGATGCTGCAGGATAGTGGGTTTGTTCAGGATCAGGAGTCTGGCACCCCACTTGAGGATAAGGAAGCCGTGGCATATATGGAGTTGGAGATTTCTGGGGATGAGGAAAGCGAGGTGGAGGATAATAATTCAGATCCTGAAGATGGGGATGAGGTTGAGGCTCTAGTGGAGGGGCTGGATGAGGACGAATAACGTCCTATTCGGAATAAATGTAGTATTAACATAAAATAAAGAAATAATTGGAAATATTTATCGATTTATAATATACTACTTAAAGTAAGACTACAACCCAATTGGTAAAACTAAAGCTCTGTGAAGGTCGTGTAGAGCCGGGCAAAGGCCCCTAAGAGCAGTGATGAAAGCATGAGTACGGCGAGAGAGAGAAGGAATGCGACAAGGCAACGGTACTGCGACAAAGAGAGAAATTTAGGCACCGGATAGTGTTATCCCAATACCGTGGGTCTGGCAGTCATAGGGCAGAGTTGAGAAGTGGATGGATGGACGCGACTACAAGCATCATAGATCAAGAGATGAGTGACAGCGGGAAAAGGAGGAGAATCACCCACATAAGTATTGAATACGCGAGGAGAAGTGGTAGTGTGCAATTAGGTTTAGGTGTAATGGTGAAGGGAAGGGGAGAAATAAGCGAGGGTAGCGAGGAGCAAGAAGACAACAAGAGGAGGTGAGTTTGGGAGGTTCAAGGACACAAAGGATTTGTGTATAGCTGGGCGTAATAGGAATGTCATGAATCAATGCTGTGGGGAGCGCATTTAGGCCGTAGGGAGGCATGATTGAGTCATGGGGCAAGTGTCCATAACGGACCGATCCACGGGGAGGGAGGTAGGGCCGGATAAACTAGGATGGATGAGTCAAAGCATGATAGGACCGTGCAACAGCTCAAAAGGGACGGACAACGTCCTGAGTAAGCCGGATGGCAACGAAAAGATTGTGTAAAAAGAAAATACCGCAAAAAACCGGAGCCATCAGGAGTTGTGGGGTCATGGATACAAGATACAACAACTTGAGTTTTATAATTTGGCCCCCCATCCCTCACATTCCTCATGAGGGATAGGGGTAAAAAGCAGACTTTTGCTGATGACCCCGTACTTCCCCTGCTTCATCCCCTCTAAGGGATGGCTGACAACATTGGAAGGGCCTAGATGCCCAAATCCCGCAGCTCTGAGCCTGGCAACCCCTACGGAAGGCGCCCTAGCTCTACCGCCCCCCTTGTACCATCTGCAGAGATGTTAGGCCTGGCCTCGCTATCTTCTTCTCATTCACCCAGTCCCCTTGACCCTAAGCTCACACTCCTCAGGCAAGTATATGATGAGCTTAGGCCCTCTATGGACACAAACCCTGACCTATTCCCATGTCTCACAGACTCTGATCTCCGTGACCTCTCTGTTGCTGAGACCGTACTCATCCCCCCTCCTCTGCAAGCTGATTACAGGCATTGGCGCTATCGGCACTTGCCTGGAACCCCTGGAGGCTACTACAATCTGTACCGCCACCTCTCCCCCACTATCCCGACCCTTCCCTTGGCCAACTTGGAGGCCTCGGGAAGAGACCTTCTGCCAGGGTCACTGCTGTTACCACCACCCGTCCCACACGAGCTCAATTCCCCTCCCGCCCCGCCACTATAGTGAAAGTTAACTGCACTAAGCCCACCCACTATTCAACCCCCTCTGTGCCTCCCACCAACCAGTTTGACCTGGACATGCCGCAGTACGAATCTAAGTCTAAGGCCTGGTATGGTGACCCTGCAGCATATGCTATCAAGCATCCTCGGTCCTGGGAGGCTCAAATCTATTACTAGAGGAAATACCATGATCCCTCCTCTTTCCTCCCCGGAGATCAGGACCCTGAGTACTCAAAAGCACGCCCCCTACGTCCTATGCTGCTGATGCTGCTGGTCAGCCAGCCAGTGGGAAAGGTAAGTACAAGGTGAAGATACCCGCCACGGCTGCACAAGTCGCTGGGTCCAACACTGGCAGCCGCCCTGAGAAGGGTCCTACCCTGTTGCATGCCGCTGAGCGTCGGTTCTTCCCCATAGGACCTTACCCCTTCCTCACACAGATGCACTAACCTTTGCTACCACCACTCATGACCTTATCACCTCAGTCCTCAGGCAAGCCAACTGCCCTCCACCCCCTCGCATTCACCGCATCTGTGAATAGCTGGGGATCCCTCACCCTCCTAGGCTCCAACCTCTTCACAGAAGCAACTGCTTACTCCCCCTAATACAAAGCCATGGCCCTTAATCTCAATACCGCCTTCCCTTTGCAGAAAACCTCTTCTGCCCCTTGCACCCTGCTCCAAATGAGATTCAACTAGCCATCCATGGCCTCCCTACTGCCTACCTCCATCCCGTTAAAGAAGACCTTTGCTCTTGCCTCTCTGAATCCATTCGCAATGCTGTTGACATCACTATTTTTTCCACTTGGTTCCTACAGCCTGACCCTGACAAAAGGGCACTCAAGAACTCCACCTCCGTTATTGTTACAGTTCCTAAGCTGACACTGTCAGATTTGGATCTTCTATCCACTTCTTCTCACTCCCACGGAAGGTCTAGAGAGCTCACGCTACTAATCATTTCATGTAGTGCCGTAAATGCTGGAATTATGGACACACTGCTCCTGCTTGTAAACAACCCTCTCTACCTCCCCCCAAGGTGGCCACCTTAAAGCAGTGGCTGCCTGCTGCCCTGCTAGTCCCTTGCGTTACTCCAACTGTGGTGAATCATACATTGCAACCAAACGCACCTGCCCCTCCTGTCCTATATCCTCTGCATCGCACCCACACTCCCCAGTCCCACTGCAGGACACCATGGGCAATAGGGAGGACACTGTCACTTTGGCTGCAGCACCTGATGCGCCTACCACCCCTCCGTCAGCACCTGCGATAGACCTTACCACCCCACATGCTCCTCCTCCGGCTGGACATTCCCTAGCCCCACGCCACAGGGCTGTCAACCCACTCCTTACGTGGGCTGTTTCCTCCTCCCCTCTTTCCCCCACTTCCTCAGATCAATGAGTGCACTTACCTCTAGCACTCATGCTGATTTCGATCAGCACCCCTCTCCCAACCCTCTTAAGCAACTTTCCCTCATACAACATAACTGCATTGGAAGCTGGGGTGTTTTTATTTCCCTTTTCAACAGTTTCAAGACTCTCCCCTCCTTCCCACAACTGGTCCTCCTCCAGGACCCACCAGTTTACAGAAACCAACCTCCTAACTTCGCTGACTTCAAGGCTTTTTACCCACCCCCCACCACTGGCATCCCTCCCAAGGTTGCTGTTTATATTTTTATAGAGCTCATTCAGAGCTACTCCTTACTTCACTGTCTTTTCCACCGCACTAATCTTATGGCCGTTGACATCTTCTCACGCACAGGGTTATTCCACTCTAGCCACGAAAGATTCAGGCTATACAATCTATATTCCACTAATGGCACTTCCTCAAGGTCCCGCACTGTCGCTCCTGAGATGTGTTCACCTCACACCCCTTCCCCACTCCAGTGGTAGGTGACTTTAACATCCACCACCCCTCCTATGACCCACTACGCATCATTTCTAACAATGATTTTAGAATATCCTCTCACTACTTTGAGGTCGATTCAGAGCATGGCTTCCACCTTCTCAACACTCCAGGGGTCTACACACTATTTCCCTTCGACATCAACACACGGCCTGATGTTCTTGACCTGGCCTCCGCCAACGTTCATCTCTTCCTGCTGTTTAACACATGGGACTCGAATCTTCAGTCCACAGGCTCTAATCACCTCCCCTTTAACCTTACCTTCACAGCCCTGCTCCTGAAAGCTCCCCCTCCTTCACCTGATTGGTCAAAGACTAGCTGGGATATACTCTTCCCCCTCCTCAAAGACTATCAGATTCCACCCCCCCCTATATACCCCACTGACAGTTTGGTTGTTGAGTGGCTAACCAGGCATCTCAGCTCCCACACCTCCATGCTCAAAAGCCACATACCCTCCTAATGCTCCTCTGTCCATGCCTAACCACGCTGGTCCCAGGAACTATTCCACCTTAGACAAGCCTTCTACCAAACCGCCAGGACCCACCGCTTAACACACACACCTGAATCACAGGCACTCTTCCGACAACACTGTAACACTTATTTCAAGGCTATCAAGAAAGCCAAATCCTCACACTGGAAGGAATTCTTAGCCAATGTCAACACCAAGTCAGTGTGGACAGCTAGACGACACCACCTCTCTCCTCTACAAAGAAATCTCCCGCGCCCTTAGTTAATCCTCCAATACCTCAGGCCCAGGACCTTACCAGGTGCCACGTGGGATCTGGAAGAAGGTTCACGCTATCAACCCCTCGATCCTACGACCACTCCTAGGCCCCCTCCTTCTCATTGAATACCATCCATTGCCCATCATAAGAGCAATTGGCTTCATTCTCCCCAAACCTGGCAAGACTGACTACTCTTCCTCTACCTCCTTCCGCATCCTTGTTCTCCTAAAGACGATCTCCAGCTCCTTGAAAGGATAATGGCTTACCGCCTCGCCCCCATAGCCAGATCAGTTGGCTTAGTCAACCCTAACCAGTGTAGATCTCTCCTGGGGCTCAGCACCTTCCAAGCTTGTGCTACCCTCTCCCAAGAATTCCGCTCCTGGCATAACCCCAATAAGAAAGTTTCCTCCCTTTTCCTCGACATCAAAGAAGGCTTCGTTAACATATCAGCCTCCTCCATTACTAAACTCCTCCGCTCCAGAGTTACTACTAGAGACATGACATCTTGGGTAGCTTCTAGTACTCACCGACCGTCATTGCCGACTCCTCTTTCAAGGGGCACCTGTAATATTCTCTCCTGTTTCAGTTGGGACTCCTCAAGGATCCCCTATTTCTCCACTTTTGTTTTTAATATACGTTTCTCGCTTAGATTTTTTTCTACCCCAAGGGGTAATTCTTTCCTATGTTGATGATTTTTCTCTGTTACTGTTTCTACTGTCTCTTACAGGTGGAACATTCAGTTACTACAACAGGTTTTTTCTTTAATTACCTAAAGGGCAGCCTAGCTGCAGGTATCCTTCTCAGCCCACAAATCTGAGCTCATCCACTGGCACACATCCAAGGATCGCTCACCTATATCCACGTTCCCCATAGGACTTACTGGGTGCCTCAGCGCCCCTTCCTCATTAGTACGCTGGCTAGGCTATTAGTTCATGCCTACCAGGGAAACCACTACCCACTTCATCAAAAGGATTGCCTTTGCCCAGGCAGCCTTCTCCATCATCAAACAACTCTTACCACCTGGATTGGGCCTTTCTCCTTCCATGGCATGCTGGCTGGCGGCCGGTCTAGTCCGCCCAGTCCTCACCTATGTGGCGGACATCTTCTTCCCTACCCAAGTCACCCTCGATAAGATGACAACTCTTTGGAATATAGTGCTTCATTGGATCACAAACTGCTTCTTCTCCACCCCCATCTCATTACTAAACTGCGAAGCCTCTCTGGCTCCCATCTCCTCCCTCCCGCCACACAAACCGCACATAGCGGCCCTCCGCCTTGCCTGCTCCTCACCCCTTATCAATCCTGCTGCTGCTAGGCTTCCACTATCCTTCCCAATTTCAGACAGCTCAACCTGGAGATCCGACTCCCGTCGTACACTCCAGGAGTCACATTTGGTGACCAAGCTAGGTAGGATATCATATGACTCATAGTTATCGGTCATAAAGCTGTCAGATTTCGCACTATGACTCTGTACTAGTTATGGGCTCTCACATGACGCGCACTAGTGCAAACCTAGTTATATTATGATTGTTTGATCGTGCACATGACCCATATTGGTGAGTCATATGATATAATGATTTTCGCACATAACTCACATTATGAGTCATGGGTTTCGCACATTTGACCCCTTTAGGACACATGACTGTTTAATGAGTTTTGATTGGTTAGAAACGCTGCGCAGTTGACTCATAGTAGTCTGCTAATGGATTTCATAGTATGACTCAATATGAGTCATGCCGAGAGTGTGACTCATAGGTATAAGTCACCATGGTTAGGGTTGAGGGAAGAGTTCCTCTATAAGGACCTCTAAGGCTGCCTGAAGTTAGGCATGCTTCGCTTGCCCTATTTTCCTGCCCCTAGATTTTGCACTATGGCGTCAAAAGTGTACTCGGTTCCCAGGATCCCACCCACCCCTCTCCTCGTTTAGGTCCGTGCGTACCCTAAGCCTCGTCATGGCGCAAGCCGGTCCCCCTCCTCCCCCTCTTTTTGCCTCCGCTCCCGCACCACCCTAACCCACTGCCTCCACAATGGACGTCCCCTCTTACCTCAGGTTCCTCTCCTCCTTCCTTAACGAAATCAAGGAAGTCATCAACTTCTCCTCTGCTCAGGTCCCCTCCATCTCTCCCTCAAGCCTCGATAACCTCTCCACTGGTGAGATTACCTTTATCCTGCTCCTGTGTAGGGCCCTTCGTTTAATCTCGTCCGTTGGCGCTCTGCTTGACTCCCTCTCGTCAGCAGTCGCACTTCTCAGTACCAGCTTACCCAACTCTACTCAAGCTGCCGACCCTGCTGCCCCCAGCCTGGCCTCAATCCGTTCTGAGCTTTGTGACCTGGCCGACCATGTTACTCTTGCACCTCTTCCCACCACCACCACTCCTCCCGCCATCCCACCCCGTCCTGGCATGAGCTAGAGGCGCCCTGCACCCCCTTCTACCCTTACCCCAGAGCCACCTGGTCCTGCCTCTGAAGGCACCCCCTTGGTAATCCATGGTTTCTCTGGTGATCAGGTACGCGACTGTGATACTTCCGCTCCCTCCTATGCCCAGATCGTGGTAGGCAGAAGGAATAGAAGAAAGTCTCTCTCTAGCCCTCCCTCTGCAGCCTAGGTCGCGGCTGCTGTTGCCAATCAAGCCACCACGGCTTCCACCAGTCCTGGGTCCCCCTCCCCTCAACCACAACCACCACCTCCTCCACACCCGCTCACCCCTGCAGCTAGCAGATTTTTCGCCCCCCTTTCATCACCAGCACTCCGCCCTGATGCAGCGGTCATCTCTGGCCTTCTTCCCGACATGGCAGCATGAGTACTCATCGATGCCAACTTCACCCTTCCCCGTGGTTTCAAGGCCTCTGTCAACAAGCGGGGCTCTGTCTCCCTAACTCGCCTTGGTGGTCAAGTTCCTGCCCTCTCTGACGCCCCATCCTTTGAGGCCCTCACCAGGCGCCTCAACCAATCCTTCCCTTTCGGTTACAATCCTTGGCTCCCCATCTGCCTGGCTCCTACAGCCGTTCAGATTGCGATCCACTCACTTCCATCCGCTTGCCTTCCTGTTAACGAAGATGACCTCTTCTCCTGCCTCTCTACATCAATCCTCTACTCCACTGGTGTTCCTATCCTGTCCGTTAGGTTCCTTAATAGGGACCCGGCCTCCCTCCTGAAACAATCTTGCTCGCTAGTCATAACCACTGCCTCTAGGCATGCCTCCTCCCTCCTACCACATGTCCTTCTCTTCTCAGCTAATAGGCAGTCTAGGAGAGTCTTTTCCTCCTCTCCCTACACACAATGCCACAACTACCGGGCCTTTGGGCATGTGGCCCCACGATGCAAAACACTACACCCAGTCTGTACCTTCTGCTCTCTCCATCACACGAGAGCTGACCACAGATGCTCCAATTCCTCATGCCCCAAGCAGGGCAATACCAAAGCTTTACCCTGCTGCTGCCAGACGTTCCCCCCCAACTGCCTGAACTGCGACGGGGATCACTATGCCCACGACCGGGACTGCCCACCCAGACCAGTTCTACCCCACCCCTGCTCAGGCTCCTTTCCAACCTGCCACTGAAGATGACAAGATGGACGTCTTGCCATATCTTCCCCCTGGTTCTGTGACAGTCTCTCACCCCTCCACACCCCCTCTAGGTCCCATACGTCCTGCCTTTGCCCTAACCACCCCCAGACCCAAAGGCCTGTCCAGTCCGCCCCTGGCCTGTCCAGGTCCTCCTCACAGCACGGTGCCCTGCCCACCCAGGTAGCGCGCAGCCCCTCTCCTGCCCCCTGTGATCCGATGGGCTCTTCCAAGTAATTGATTACAAAACTATCCCGCCTACGCATGAGGCCCCTAGGGCCTTGTCCTTTCTCTCCCTTCCTCAACACAACTGCCCGAGTACCAGGGATGTGTTTTCCTCCATTTTTAATTCCTTAGTTGAACTTTCCTTTCCTGTTTCCCTGATTTGTATCCAGGATCCTCAGGTGTTTCGAGGATGTGTACCTACTTTTGCCGGCTTCAAGTCCTTCTCCCCCCCCCTGTTCCTCCCCTAAAATCTCACCTGTTGCTTGTTATCTTTCTTCTCCCCTACTCTCCCTGAGTGTCATACTTTCAGTTTTCTTTAGGAAATCTGACACTATGGGCCTAGATTTTTTCCAGATGGATGAACTGTTTGACTTTTCCTTTTCATGCCTCCAGGTATTGAACTCATACTCACTCCCTGGTAGGGCCTCCTCTTCGCGTACTATTTCTCCTGTTGAATTGTTTCCCCTAGATGAGTTTCCTATTCTCTCCCTAGGCGATTTCAACTTTCACCACCCCTCCTTTGACCTACTACGGGCCTACTCCCCCACTGAGTTAGCTGTTTCCTTTCCCTACTTCTCAAGAGTCGCTGAGCTTGGCTACCAGCTCTTGAAAACCCTTGGGGTCTTCACCCACTTCCCTTTAGGCAGCGGGGACAGGCTCTCTCACCTAGATGTTTCCATTGCTTCTCCGTGTTTATTTCCCTTTTTTTCCTCTTGGAGCACTCCTCTCCCCTCATCTGGCTTTGACCATGTTCCCTTTTTGCTCTCCTTTAGGCACCCTAAAGACACACAACCACCTTCACGCCCCAACTGGGCCTTAACTGACTGGACCACCCTCAAGCCCCTATTAGAGGAGCTTAAAGTCCCTGACGAGCCCCGCCTCCCCACCTCCACCTCTCTCTTATCATGGTTCGACACAAACTTCTGTTGTGTTCTTTCCCTGCGCTCTAACCACACACCCCTCTTGCGCCTATCACCCAGGGTCAAGCCCTGCTGGTCACCCCTCCTCTCAACTCTTAGGAAAGAACTCCACTACCCAGCTCGCAAAGCCCGCTCTACCCGTTCTACCAGTGACATTCTGGTGTCAGGCTTGGCCGCCTTGGCTACTTCAAAGCTCAAAGAGGGCAAAAAAGGCCCACTGGTCCTCCCTCCTCTTGAACGCCACTCCCTACTCCCTTTGGGCCACTAAGCAGCTAGCCCCAGGTTCTCCCACAACACGTCTCCCCACCCTCCCAGGGTCTGACACTACAGAGTCCATTAACCATACTCTCCTTAACCACTACTTTCCACCTCGTCCCTCACCGCACGCCACCTTCATCCTCCACCCATACTCCGATGCCCCTCAGCAGTCCGCAGATGAGATCTCTACCGCCCTCAGGGCCTCCTCCTGCTCCTCTGCGTCGGGTCCTAATACCGTCCCCTATGGGGTATGGAAAGTGGTTCACCGCACCACCCCTTGCTCATTAGTTGCCCTCCTCTCCCCTTTGCTCCTCCATGGGTTCCCCCCTCCCTCCCTCAAAAAGGGCAATAGAGTAGTCCTAGACAAGCCAGGTAAACCATCCTACGACACTCCGTCCTCCTTTAAGGTAATCGTCTTTCTGAGACAATCTCCCAGGTTTTGGAGAGAATTCTGGCCTCCCGGCTCGCCCTCGTCACTAGGGCCTATGGTCTCCTCAGTCCTAACCAATCTGGCTCCCTTGTTGGCCTTTCCTCCTTTAACGCCGTCACCACTCACGCCCACATAGTAGATACCCTCTACCAGCCAGATCTTCGCGTCTCCACCCTCTTCGTTGACATCAATGCTGGTTTCGACAACGTGGATCCGGACTTTTTCTCCTCCGTACTCTGGAAAAAAGGTGTCAACCACTACCTAATCTCCTCTGTCAGGTCCTTCCTTACTGGCCGCACCTGCCGTCTTAATTTCCAGGGCTCACCAGTAATTTTTTCTTCCATATCTGTTGGCACCCCACAGGGGACTCCTGTATCTCCTTTACTTTTTGTTATTTTTGTTTCTTCCCTTCATTTCTCTCTTTCCAGATGCCTTATACCTTCCTATGTTGCTGATTTTGAATTGCCTGTATCATCCACTTCTTATCGCCGTAATGTTCAGCTGCTTCAAGTATCCTTTTCCGGAATCAAGCCTTCCAGAGCAGCCCGCAATGTCCCCTTTTCAGTTCCCTAGATGGAGCTCATTCACTGGCACTCCAAGAACCAGAGTGGCTCCTCCTGCCTCATCCCCATACACTTGGATGGGCAGGTCTTCCATCCTGCTAACTCCCTCAGGTGGCTAGGTTACTGGCGCAGCCCATCGCTTTCCACATCAACTTACTTCTCTAAACGACTTACCCTTACTCAAGGCGCATTCGCCACTGTCCGCAGGCTTTCCCCACTGTGGGCTGGCCCCTCCCCCCACCTGTGCCAGCGCCTTGCTGTCTCCCTACACGTCCCCATCCTGACCTATGGGGCTGTCCTCTTCATACCCCCCTGCGGAATACTATGACACATGGACATCTTCTGGCACCAGATTCAGAGATGGGTTACCAACTGCTTCCGCTCCACCCAACTCTCTGTCCTCTCCCATGAGCGCTGCCGCCGTCCTATCGGCCTCCTCTGCGCCAATTGCTTTCGGCTTGCCGGGCTCAGACTGGCATGTGCCCCACCCACAATCAACCCAGCCGAAGGGCGGCTCCCACTCGACTTTCTCTCCCTCGTGCAGTCTCGCGCTCCAGTCTTGTGGTGTCAGCTCACACGGCACCTTCAACCCAACGTCCACCCTCTCCACTGGAAAAATGCCCCTACCTGCCCGGCGGTCCGCACCCACGTCCTGGTAGATGCAATGGCCCACCTCATCCTACCCATTCTGAGATCCTTGTCCTTCGCCCCCTTGCCACGTGGAGGTGTCGCATCCCACGGTCCTCCCCTCCCCCTGCTGCCTGTCATGTGCGCCGCCTATACTGGCCTTAGGATGCAGGCGCACCAGACCCTCATCAACGACTTGGGATAGGCATGTGCTCCCACACACTACTATCCATATAAAGCGTCTCTGTCCCCACACCCATTCATGGGCCTTGGCAAGTTCATGGTGGTCCGTATTCATCAGATGCCAGCATACAAGAGCTACCTAGCTGCTCATACCTCCTGTGACTCAGAACAGAAGTCCACCCTCTCTCCACGATATTGGGATTTCGAAGAAGACTCTCAGCATGCTACACTCTCCTGCACGGCCACCGCTGACCCCCGCAGACACCACCTCTAAAGTGTGGTGTGGATACGCGCAGACCACCCTATCTGGTCCTCCATACCACTCCTCCTCAACCTTGTCGCCTATCTACCAGAGATGCAGGTTGGCTTCCCTCCGGACATGTTGCTATCCCCTCCCTTATCGCTACCTCCTTTGGTTGTCCCCACCCTCATAGGGTCCCCTGCATACACTATCTTTTCGTCACCAAATTCTGGATAAATTGTGGTTTTTCCTCACTAATTGCCTTGGTTTCTGGATGGTTCCTTGGATGGTCTTTCCTTACTTGAGTTTACCGTACGAGGTGTATGGACAGTTACCAGTCCTATTGGACCTTTGATGTGTCGTTGGTTTCTTTTGTTTTTGGTTATTGGAATTAAGGTTTTGTTTATGCCATAGCTAGCACTGCATGCAAGTTCTTGTACCTTAACAACGAATATATGATATAAAAGAAAAATATAAAAAATATAAAAAAAAGTAAAAAAAAGCGGCCTGTAGTTAGGACTCTTCACGCAACCATCTAAGTTCTTTCCTATACAATTACTTTACCTTTTTACCACCTGGCTCCTCTATTGGCGTTGTGCGATAGGAACCATAGGGTTTTGACTATCAATACAAGGTAGGCATAGGCATAAGAACAATAGTTGATCTTCGCCTAGTACTACTCGTTGCAATAGTTCTCCTCCCTTGGGGGCTGAGATTAGCGCCACGCCCTGTATGGTACTATAAGGATGCCCCGGTTATCTTCATTCAACCTACAGAGAAGTAGTTACCTGTTGCAAGTCAGCTGCCAGCATAGGATCATAACATTTGGTTGCGTCACCTAAGCAACACCTAACTACAAAAGGGTGGTCTTTACAGATAACGACATTAACCTTACAGAGGGAGAAATCGATACCTCCAGACTTGGTCCGGCACTTGAAGAAGCACTCCATACAAACCTATCCAGAAGTCAGTCACACAGGACTCCAGGCCCCGTCACACCTGAACCTGCCACACCGGCCGGATCCATGGAACCTGAAACACCCAGACTCGTAAGAATGACCGCTTCAGGACCAGCAAACAAACATGTGGGAGCAGGAATTCAACTAGCAGGGTTGACAACTCCACAGTTCCAAGAAATCCTGAACCTGATCAACAAACAGCAAGAAATAACCAGTATCTGGATCAAGGCCGAGACACCCCCTACCTTCCATGCAATAATGACCAAACTACGAACCTTCTTAGTACAATGCCAATTATACTTTGAAGCAACACGTGAAACACAACATATAGAACACATTACCTATATCAAAAGCCTGCTAAGAGACGCAGCAGCATGATGGATAACTCCATTTGCTGAAGGGTGCAAAATAGAGACCTGGACTACCTATAAGGGATTCACTGCAGCCCTCAAAGACCAGTTTGGGGATGTGGATGCAGAAAATGCTGGGAGGACAAAGCTCGACTGCCTAAGGTAAGGCAAAGAACCTGTTACTGAATACTAGAATGACTTCTGCCAAACAGCCACAGAGGCCAAAGAGGACGATGGAACATTGTAAAGATAGTTCCTTAGAGGAATTAACCGTAAGCTCTAAGATGCATGGGCAGCAGACCACAGGGTGGCTACAAATGTCGAGGCCCTTGCAGCATGGGCAATTGAGAAAGAATATAGCATCATTATATTCAAACACCTTCTTGGGAACATCAGCACCTTTATCCGACAACCGGAAATGCCCGGAAATGATAATGGAACCTGGAGATCAGTCAACAATACAGACACTCGCTGACACCCAATGGACCTGGATGTGACCAAAAGACGCCCACGACTGAACCTCTCAAAAGCAGAATTTAGAGGAAGAAGGGACAACAACCTATGCCTGGGATGCGCCAGGCCTGGACACAGATTCAGTGACTGCCGAAATGCAAGAGATGGGAAGGACTATACCAGACAGTTCAACAGCAAGACCAACAATAACGGCTGGAAACCATGAACCAATCTGCGCGAAATGGAGCTCAGATAAATACCTGCGCAGTCGGGAAACGAAGAAAGTCCTGAGTAAGATATGGGCTGCTGGACATGACAACCAAAACTATCAGAATGGGTAACCTCTACATGGCACTTGCAAACACAGTAACATTGGAACATGTAAAAGACCATGCCATGGTCGAAATACAATTATATGGTAAGGACAAGACAGTCATAATTAATGGCATGATTGACTCAGGCGTTACAGAAAACCTTATCGATAAGAAATACAGCCAAGGCCATGGTATACGAACAAAGAAAGCAAAAGAAATAAAGGAAATCTACCTTGCGGATGGGGACCCAAGAGTAATGGGACCTAATACCTATATAGCGGAAATACCTATGGACCTTGGCAGTTATAGGGAAGTGGCAACCTTTCAAATCGCAGATTTGCACAACCATGAGGCGGTTTTAGCGGTGCCATGGCTAAGCAGACACAACCCCAAAATCGACTGGGAAAGCAACAAGATTACTTTCGATGGTGAAAGGTGTATAACAGTATGCCTAGAAAGCTCGCCTACGCTGGACCTAGTCCCTGAAGCAGAAGCCCTGGAAGAGAATTTATCCATGCAATACTCTAAGATCCAGTCCAAGGATATCCATAACATCAAAAAGCGAAGATTAAACAAAACATTAATGATTCCTACCAAGGGATCAACAAGGGCATCAGGACACGACCTGTATGCAAGTGAAAAAGTCACGATACTGGCAAAAGACCAGAAACTTGTTAGTACCAGAATAGCCATCAAAGTACCGGAAGGCACCAATGGGCGGATTACTTCACACAGCGGATTGGCAGTTAAACATATGATTACTGTCAATGCGGGGGTAATCGACGCTGACTATTCAGATGAAATCAAGGTAGTACTAGTGAACCTGGGAAAGGACGATTATACGGTCGACCCAGGAAGCAGAATAGCTCAGTTATTATGCGAAAAGATTCACATAGGACAATGCGAAGAAGTGGAGCAATTAGTTCCCACCATCAGAGGGGAAGCCGGGTTTGGAAGAACTGACAAACCAGATCGCCCAAGCATCGAGAACAATTACATCTCTGCCTCCTCCTTCGGAAAGTTCTACCGAAGGGGCGAGGTTACAGGAATCCTCTAATAGGATTATAAGGCAATCAAGCCTAAAAAGATCGAAGCAATCAATATCAGCACCGAATTGGCCACCAAGGCCAGGCGAGGACAAGAAAAGGAGAACACACGCAATATTCTTCCAAGGGAATATCACCAGTGCCTGGACATGTTCAAGGAGGAAGAAGTAACACTGCTACCACCACACTGGGCAAAGGTTGATTTAGAGATCAACCTAAAAAAGGAGAAATGGTACCAGCAAGAAAGTTGTACCTATTGGGAGAAAGAGAGCTGGAAGAATTAAGAGAATACCTCCATGTCAACAAAAACCGCGGCTCGATCCATGATTCTTATGCGAACGGAGGATCACCAATCCTGTTTGTCAAAAAGAAAGTTGGCAAACTACGACTATATGTGGATTACCAAGGACTCAACGAAGTCACTAAAAGGTACCGATACCCGTTACCATTGCTAGGAAAAGCTTTGGATACCGTGAGGACAGCCAAAATATTTACCAAACTCGATATCCTAAATACCTACCACAATATCCGGATCAAAGAGGGTGACGAATGGAAAACAACATTTATGACAAAATACGGTATATACGAATATCTGTTCCTACCCTTTGGACTTAAGAACGCCCCAGCAGCCATCCAGAGATGGGTCACCAAAATCCTGAGCCGCTTCCTAGATATCAGTTGTATTGTCTATATAGACGATATTCTGATATACTTGGAGATCCTTGAACAACACCGAGGTCATGTTTGAAATATCATGGAACCCTTGCGGAAAGAAGGTCTCACAGTCTAACCATCTAAGTTTGAGTTTCACCAAGAACGAACAGAATACCAGTGATTCATCATCGATGGAGATGGAGTCAGTATCGATCCCATCAAGACTGAAGCAATATGGGAATAGAGGCCACCAGAGCCCAAGAAGGGCATACAATGCTTTAAGGGATTCTGCAACTTCTATCGGCGATTCATAGAAGGGTTCAGCCATGTAGCCAAACCCTTATATAAGCTCAGCAAGAAAGAGGTAAAATGGAACTGGACGGACAGACAACAATAGGTATTTGATGTACTGCGCTGACGCCTAACCTTGGTACCACTCCTGGTTTATTATGATCTGGACAAAGAAATCATGATAGAACTCATGCCTCATTATATGTATGCTCTGGCATATTAGAACAAAAAGGGGAGGATGCAAAATGGCGACCAGTGGCATACCGCTTGAAAATGATATCCGCCGCAGAATGCAACTACGACATACATGAAAAAGAGCTATTAGCAATCGTGCAATCTCTAAAAGAATGGAGAAGATATGCAAAAGGGAGTCGACATCGAGTATCGATACTTACAGACCACAACAATCTGGTCCCCTTTACCACTACAAAAGAACTAAACGACCTACAAATTCGCTGTAGCAAAACACAATGTCAATACGACATCAAAATACAATACCAACCTGGGAAAGAAGGAGGAAAGCCAGACGCCCTAACGAGAAGAGTGGAAGACATCTCAGGGAAAAATGAAGAAAGGATTCAACAGATACACAGAATCCTTCTACCAAGGAGCACTACTTTGAAGTAATAGAAGTGGTGAAGTTTACAGAAGAGGACACATAAATCTGAAAAGCAAGCAAAACTGATATATAGATAAGTGCAATCTACAATGCCCTGGCAAGAGGAGACAAAGAGATGAAAGGAGTAGCACTTGGAGCATGCCAATGGAAGGAGGGATATCTCAGGTATCAAGGGAAAATTTGGGTCCCGGAAGAGGAGGCGATAAGGACAATGATAATACGACTAAACCATGATACACCAAAAGCCGGCCTTGGGGCAACAAGCAAAACTACCACCCTTCTAGCCAGACAGGATTACTTTCAAAAGATGCGGGACGATATCAAATCATTTGTCAAAAACTGCGATACCTGCCAAAGTACAGAAGCAATCCGGCATGCACCATATAGACTTCTGCAGCCAAACGAAACACCAGACCATCCATGGATATCTATAGCAATGGACTCTATCACCAACCTCCCGGGGTCAGCCGGCTATCACAACATACTGGTAGTAAACGACCGATTAACTAAAATGAGTCACTTCATACCTTGCAACAAGGACATGAATACTTAAGACTTTGTTCAAATATACCTGATGGAAATATTTCGCATACATGGACTACCACAGGATATTATGACAGATTGAGGAACAGTTATGTGTGGTCAGTTCTAAAGGCAAGAGAATCGAACTAGGCCTAATTCTTGCTTCATAATCGGAGATTGTCTAGGAAGGCTCGTAGGTGAAGAATTTTGAGTAAAACTTATGATATTGATAAGATCTCTTCTCCATTGCTAGATGATAGCTAAAGCTTGGGAGGCACTTCGATATTTATATCCCGCGTTTGAGTGTTCGCGGACTACAACTGGTTTAAATATTAAGTGGTATTTTCTACCCAACCTTAGTCTCTTAATCCGAGAGCGAACCCGCTTTGACACTTAAACTTTCAATTACCGCACATACCTAATGGTATGATCAGAGCTCCAGACTTCTCTGAGGGTGTGGACCCACTTAGTCTTAGTTGACAACCTTCTTTCGGCTGTTTAAGATATGGTCGCCCAGTTTGGAATGTACCAATAACTTCTTAGAACTCCAAGGGGCCAGCTTGGTTGGTGGCCGGATCTGCTTCGTGCCGTCTTATCCAGCTCTGCAGCTGGCTTACAATATGACTAGTGTTCACGATCGGGCCAATACCTTCTCGTCTTCACTGCCTCACCTTATCTACTTGTTCTGATAGGTTCATTGACCTTGTAGGTATCACGGTTGCGTCTGTGTAATCTAGGTATTTACCGGAGTAGCCTACTTCAATCGCGCATTTATACCCATCTAGTACTACCTGGACTCTCATAATTTCAACTGTGTATAACTCTGCGAGCTCTTAACGGAATCGATTCGTTCCACTTCCCAGACGTAACTAAAGAGGCCCTCTTATATAGCCTGCGGAAAGCATCCGGTCGGACAGCCGACGACAATGTATATGGAGTTACAAGATGTGTTCCAATTTCTCGTTTTTCTTAGTAAAAAGCAACTGCCCAAGATGCCAGTGTCCACTAGCAGGGCGAACGCAGGGGCCGCAGGGGGGTAAATTGCCTGTAGAGGTTCAGATTCATGTAGTTCCTGCTGAAAAAGTCCTGTAATCCTCTTCTGAGTCGTTTGTGCCTAACACGAGCTCCCGCCTCTGTACAGTTTCTCACGAATCGCTTTTAAACGGTTACCTTCTCTTTAGGTAACACATCAAAATAACAATAATAAAAATTTTAAATAATAAAACCCAAACTTGAACAATTCTGAAATTTACCAGTCCCTTCTTGAACTCGACTTGGCAGGGTGAAAAACCTACCGCATTTGCTAGGCCATGCTAGGAAAACCTTTTCCTTGTTATTCAACATCTGCGCGCTTTGGCATATCCGGATTCTCCCTATAAAATGCCTCCACCCATCCCTGTGCATGCTGTAAGTGGTCTGGTGGTTCCCAAGTATTTTCATCTTCGGAACTACTAGTCTACTTCACAAAGTACCCTACCTCAGACATCGCTTGGTTCCGACCTCACACGCGCCAGGTATAAGAGATTATTTCACTCTTCAAGATTCTTTCGTTTTCCCATTCAAAATCTCCTTCGATTTCTTCTACCTCGGGGGGAGGTTGTTCCTTTGCTGGTTGATTGGAAGTTCTATAGGGTTCCACCAATGATACCTGAAATATCAGATGGATCTTCTATCTTGGTGATATTTCTAGTTTGTAGGCATGTTCTGATCTTTTTTCCAATACCTTAAACGGGCCATACAGCTTTGGGCTAAGCTTCGTTGAGGGTCATTTGGTGCGTATATTTTTTGCATTTAACATTACCAGGTCCCCAACCTTGATGTCTAATTGCTGCTTTGCCTTGCAGTTGTAATATTTGCTCATATTTTGCCGCGTTTGTTCCAACGCTTCAGTGACCTATCGGTGTATTGTTTGCATCCAGTGTGCATATAGTTAGGTGCCTTAATTTTGGGCTTCACGTTCCTTCATCTATTCTGTTTCTGGATGGAATCCATAGTTTGCGTAGAAGGGTGACATGCCATGCGCGCTCGTTACTTAATTATTGTAGGCATGCTCGGCTGGTAGTAACAACTGGTAGCAGTCCGTTTGATCATAATTAACAAAGTTTCTGAGGTATCCTTCCAGCACTTGGTTGTTCCTCTCGGTTTGTCCATCAGATTGGGGGTTGTACGTAGAGGACATCTTTCGCTTTATCCCTAAGGTTTTGCATATGGATTCCAAGAATTCTCCAATGAACTTTGATGCCATGTCAGATATAATTTTCGATGGAAGTCCATGTAGCTTCCAGACTTCCCTCAAGAATACGTTTGCAATCTCTTTTGTACTTGCATTACTTTCCAGATCTATGAAGTGAGCCATCTTTGCAAACCGATCCAAGACCACCATAATTTGTGTTCTTCCCTGTGATTCTGGTAGTTGGGTGATAAAGTCGATAGATATGGATACCCATGCTGCGAATGAGACTTCTAGAGGCTGCTGCAGATCGAACCGTTCATGTCGTGGGGATATAATATGTTGACATTCGTCGCATGACCTTACATAGTCCTTTATCCACGCCTCAGTCCTCTCCAATAAAAGTC
Source organism: Tuber calosporum (assembly GCA_003316355.1). Classification (NCBI taxonomy): domain Eukaryota; kingdom Fungi; phylum Ascomycota; class Pezizomycetes; order Pezizales; family Tuberaceae; genus Tuber; species Tuber calosporum. The sequence goes on along the minus strand of QFET01005015.1, from coordinate 12,100 downwards.
TCTGGTCACAATTTCCAGAGTCTTCTCCTGTCCAAAGTATCCTGCTACCTTAGAGTCGTGACAACCTTTGGCTATAGTTGTCTGCAGCTGTTCGTTGTCTGGAATGTATAAGCGATTCTTATAGTATATCAGTCCTTCAGTTACAGCCCAGTGACCTGGTAATGGTTTGCCCTCCTTGGTTAACGTTTCCAATTCTTGCTTGCGTTCGTGCCCGTCTTTATCGTTCTGGCCTGCCTGTTTGATAGTTTTAAATCATGTCTGGTCAAATTTCCTAATATCTACCTTGGACATTATAGCATTAGACATTAGGAGTATCCCTTGGTCTTGTCTTACTTGCGGGTCTATTTCATCAAGAAACTTATTTTCGGCCTGGTCCGTTTGCAAGTATGCAACCAGTACCTGGGTCTTTGTTGCAGCTGATCGTCTGGGTGATACATCCGTGCTTCCAAATCCTCTTTTCCCCCTTGCAGTTTCTGCTAGTCCGTCAACCTCTATTGCTTCAGCCATGTGTATGTTTTCACTGATCATTTGTGCCATTCGGACCTCTTTGCGAACCTGGCAATCATGGTCTCTATGGTTCATTATGATAACCTTGACTTCTCTGGTGTAATCTGCGTCGCTTATTCGTCCGGTAATGCTGATCCCAAATTTGACGGCCATTCCACTGTGTGGTGCCACCTGTGCGTATGTCCCCTTTGGTAATCTGACAGAAATTCTAGTTTACCCCTAACTTTGTCCTTTAGCCAGAATTATAAACTTCTCTAGTGCGTACAGGTCATGTCCGGCTACTAGTTAGAAGCCATTTATAGGCATTCGTGCTTTTGGAGTTACCAGTTTTATTCGCAAGGAATCAATAGACTCTGTGCCAATTATTCTTTCCTCCCTTTCTTGCTGATTTAAGTGCACCGGTGTGATTTGGAAGTAAGAAGGCTTGAGTATTGACTGTTCGCTATGCGGAGCTCCCTCTACTGGACGGTACTATGGCCACTCAGCTTTGTGCATCTGGCTTTCTGCCTCATTTTCTGGGTTGGTAGACCATCTAGAAATTGTAGTTCACTAGTTGCTGTACCCTTTATATCTGCTGTGGATTCCATACCTTAGTTTTAAGGAAGTTCTGAAGGTTCTGGTAATCAGTGTAGATAATCCATGGTTTTTCTGTTCCAACCAGGTACTGTTTCCACTCTTTAAATGCTTCCAGGATAGCTAATAGTTCCTTATCATGGATCTCATATTTGCGCTCAGCTGGGCTCAGGTTCCATGAGTGGAAGGCTACCGGATGTAGCTTTTTGTCTTTAAACTGTAAGAGGACACATCCTAGAGCAAAATCGCTAGCATCTGATTCCACAGTTGTTTCTCGGTTAGGGTAGAAATGACACAGTGTAGAGGCGGAGATGAATTTTTTTTCAAGTTCCTCAAACGCCCCCTCTTGTTCCGGCCCCCATCTTATTTTCTGGGGTCGTCCTTGAACATTTCGGTTATTGCTTTGAAGATTTTGGAGAAATCTTTAATGAAACGTCTTTAAAAATTGGCAAAGCCAATGAATATTTGCATCTCCTAGACCGACCTTGGTGCCTTCCTATGTTATATGCTCTCGACCTTTCTTACACTTATGGTTACTCCATCAATTGACACAATATAACCTAAAAACTCCTCTGTGTTGCTGTGAAAAACTGACTTGGTGGTCGATACCGCTAGATCATATTCTTCCAAGCAAGAGAATACCCTCTTGACCCAGTAGATGTGTTCTTTGGCTGTCTAGGAGTAAATTAGGATATCGTCTAGGTAGACCACCACTCCATGATCTAAAAATTTACGTAGAATTTTATTCCTCATAGCCTGGAATGTGGCTGGTGGTTAACCAGCCCAGATGGCATTACTTTGTATTTAAAGTGGCCGTATCGGGTGCGGAATACTGTTTTTGACTCATCTCCTTCGTTTATACTTAGGTGGAGATAGCTATCTTTTAAGTTGAGCTTAGTGAATATAGGGCCCCTGCCTCCCGGTCGCAGAGTTCGCTCATCAAGGGTAGCAGGTATTTGTTGGCCACCGTCACCTTATTCAACTGTCCGTAGTCCACACATAGCCTCATTGAACCGTTATGTTTAGGGATTAATAAAATTGGAGCCCCTGCAGGAAATTTGCCTTTCACGATTTTCCCTTGATCCAGAATTTTCTGCATGTATTTGCTAAGCAAATCCAGTTGGTGGGCAGAGATAGGATAGATAGGATCGAATTGCGGTACCGCACTGGGTATCAAGTCAATAGCGTGGTCAAAGGTTTATCTTCCAGCTAGTTTCTCTACCGTTTTTGGTACGAAACCCACTTGAATTCATGGTATTCCTGAGGTATTGGGAGGATCATTTTTGATTCTTGTGTGGGTGCTATTTCGATTCTTCCAATATATCTTGCTTATGGGTCGTATGCCACGGTCTCGTCCTATTCAAATGTCAGGTCTATGCCTTCTTCATTAACCTGACTTTGGCATTTCACGTCTTTAAATGTCAATTTTTGCTCATCCGTGATGTGCCTCATGGGATGTTATGTATGCCACAATCCCAATGGGATGATAAGGTTATTTTTGCCAGCTTTGGCAATTTCGGAGGGGATGTGAGTTCGGTTTACATTGCTTCCGCTATCTAAGGGAATAGGATTTGAGTAGTGTTTTCCCCCATGTGCTGCTGTAGTTCCTTCAAAGGTATAAATATACAGGCTATTTGTCCGGGTGTGGTATAGTAGGCGTTGTTTATTAGCTAGTTCTTGGTTAATTAGGAATATGTAAGACACTGAGTCTAATAGACCATGAATCGGGATCCGTTCTCCTATTGCTTCCCTTGTTGCCTTGCCTCTGGGCATGAATACAAGGTGGGGCAGGTGGTTATGCTTTAGTTCTTTTATTACGGCCGCTAGGGGCCTGTGTAGGTCTTTTACATGACATTTTCGTTGTTGTGGTAACTTAGGGTGTTTGTTAACATACCCGCACGTTATCGGCTATTTAAACCTCCTCAGACAAAAAAAAATCTCTTTCTTTGGTGTACTGGGCAGCCTACTACTAGCGGTTTTTACTCCTTGACAAAGAGTTTCCATACACCTGCCATTTGCCCAGCCTAACTAGAGCCGAACTCGTATCATTAGGTGGTATTCAGGGGATTCTTCAGGCTTCGCTCGATTACTCCATGAGTCTATCGTGCCTATCCTATCCACAAAGCCGTAGTCCAGGTTCAGGACGGATTTACCCTGCTCCATTTAGCTTGTGGACCAGGTAGCCGTCTTTCCTCAATCTCTTCCACTTCATTTTTCTTGATTGCTGGAATCCTGTTCCTTTTCTCCAACTATTCCTTTGTTCAGCCAACCCGCTATATATTTCCTTACCGGAAGGTTTCTAATAATCCTAGCTAGACTGATTTCCCCTTGTGATTCATAAGAAGTCCGTAGTCAGTGCTGGTCTGTCCACTCTCCCTTGGATTTCTAATAATCATTTAGGGCTTCATCAGGATGCGGGTTTAGTTAACCGTCTTCCGTACTGAGGTCTGATGTACATCAAATGTGGCACTCTGCTTTGTTCTTTTAGAGTTTCAGATTACCAGAGTTAACCACAGACTTCCACGAGCCGCCGTCCTAGTTAATTGCTTCTTGCTTGCCTGTCATTCTTAGGTCTGCGATCCTCCCTTAGGTCTAGATTGCTTTTCGTGTCACTTGCTTTGGTTTTGAGTTTCCCACTGAGAAGCGCGGAATACCGGCTAGTACGACCTTTCACAGGTCTAGGCCCTTTGTTGATTTCGGTTTCGGGGCCGGGTCCATAACTGTGTACCTTATTGCCATCGCTGCCGGTGCCTGAAAACTCTTTTCAGGTCTCTTCCATGTCATCTAGTTCCCAAATCCTCACCTGGTTGACTTGGTTCACTCGGGTCGTGAGTTCTGGTTGCCCCTTTGTTATCTGGGGTCGTGGATGTTGGGGTTTGAAATTTTCCCCTTCCTGTCCTATAACCAATACCTGTGACTGTTTCCTACAGAACTTCCAAGTATTGTTAGCCAACCTGCAGCGCGTGCATTATTTGGCTTTCTTTTATTCTTTAATTTTGTCCTTAGAGACTCCTTTATGAGCTTCAACCCAATTTTTGTGCTCAACCTTTCCTTTAGAGTGGGCTAAGTTCCCTTTTCATGCTTGTTTTTTCAATTTGTAGATAGCTTATTCAGCTGCTGTATAGGTTTTTTGTTTTTTGTTTCCAGTAGTGGTCTTGCTAGATTTTGATTAATCCTCCCATTTTCTTTTCTTAGAGTCACTTTTTCCCTGGTCGTTTTTACTGAATAGTCCTTGCTCTTCCTTAAACAATGGTTCTGCTTTCGTAACCATACGGACTACCTTGATCCATTCGCTATCCAAGTCATGATTTTTATGTGATAGCGTACTCATGGCCTCAATTGGAAGTTGCCGTTGAATTATAGTTCTCTCAGTGATGCCAGATACTTCTGTTTAGATGATGTGGTTTTCCATGGGAAGGAGATACTTCTTTATATCTCCCGTATACCGGACCTTCTCCATCTCGGCTATGGAATTTTGTTCCTTATGCAGTACTGAGAATCGATCTGTACCTTTGTCTCGGAAAGTGATCAGGAAATCAAAACCCTCATATTTTGGGAATCCGAGGTCCCTAGTCATTTTCTTGCAATAGGTCATCGAGAAAGGTTCCACCTCGGTTCCTTCTATTCTTCCTAACGCATACTTGATGCGTTCTTCTTTGTTTTCCCATTGCCATGGGTTTCTCCCAAAGTAGTCCTTGCAATTTAATAACCATACTCGCACATCCTGAGTAGGCTCATTCTCAAACTATGAAAAGTGGATACGCTCGTCAGCTGTTAATCCTTGACAGTGCTTGCTATAGTCGGTCGAGTCCTGCATCAGCTTCGGATTCGAACTTATGGTCAGGCAAGGGTCTTCGTGATCGCTCACACCTCGTCATGAGGGGCCACCTCTGTCTTCCGACACCGCGTCATCATCCCCCGGGTTTGGTGCATTCGCCAGACGGGGCAGGGGTGGTTCTTTACCCCCATTTCCCTTTTCATCACTTCGATCCACTGCCTTTACTTTGTCTCTTGTGGAAATGACCCAACACTCTTGTCCGCCATCGGCTGTGGTCCGTTTCTCCAAGCCCCGATTTTCCACTTGCTGTGACGCAACTGTTTCCCATACACTTGGTGGGTTCCTTGCAACTTATAGTCATAGCAAAGTTTCATTCATCTGTGTCAACATTCGATTTAGTTGATCAGAGGCGGCATTCTACCTGAGTACATAGGCCTCCCTTTCTGACCGCTATTGTTGAAGGGGCTAGTGCAGTTCTCGTAACACCTCTCTGGTCCGGTCATGTTCTTTTTGTGTTGCCACTTGTCTTTGCAGGAGTTCTGCTTTTTGCCTAGACAAAGCCTGTTCTAGCTGGCGGTATCGATCCAGCGACTCTTGTCATATTGCCCCAATGTTAGCATAAACTTGGGTACTTACCGCTACATGGTATGCAGCCCATTCTTCCTGCACACGCAACTTTGCCTCCAACCGTTTGCTGGTTGCATCTGGAAGTGTGGTGGTTTCCCTTGCTAACATATCAAGTACTGAATTGACTTGTTTCAATTCTTCGCCAAGGATTTGTTCTCCACGGATTATCCGTGGGGCATGGTACTGGAGTTGGTTTGATAGATCTTGGGCTTGACAGATAGTTCCTTGTAGGCCAGATATTGCATATCAACCGATTCCTGGAGGATACATGCGAAGTACCTCATTGGCTGGCCTATGCGTTCTGCTAATCTATTCATAGTTGGATATCTGGCATCAGGGGGGCTGGGAGTGCTTCATCGAGTACTGGGGCTTACTCTCTGACCCCACAAGGTTGTGAAAGGTGGTGGAGTGCTAAAGGTGACCTGGCGCGTCCAGGTTCATGGTCGCTTCCAACCACTAAGACTTCTTCTATGTCCGACATAGCTTTATCCGTGTCGACAGTCAATTGTTAGGCCATCTTGTTTTATTGAGACTCAAGATGTTTTCCTAGTCTCCAATGAGATGGGGTGAAGCAGGGGGAGATAAAGCTGAAAGAACTGTAGGTTCCTTCTTCTTCTTCAGTATCATAGTCCTGGAACTCTTTCCACAGGAAGGTAGGACCGTAGAAGTGTTCGTAGATTTCTTGGAAATCTGACTCTGTAGTGATGAGTAAGAGATCGGTGATCCTTGATGGTTGCTGAGGTATATAGAATTGAATGTCCGTGAGGGAGTTTTCATGTATTTCTTTGAATTAGGAGATGTATTTTGAAGGACATAGTTCGAGCAGAAGCTCGTCAAGGAGTGTGAAATCAGCTATGAGCTTGGGTGATTCCTGAGGTAAGACAGGGAGGTGTCCAGTAGTCATGTAAAGAGCCTTGGTAACAAGGTGAAATATTAAAATACTGTTAAGGGTAGTCGATTCTAAAGGCAAGCTAATCGGACTTGGCTTAAATCTTTCTTAGTAAAGGGAGATTGTCAAGGAAGGCCTAGTGGTAAAGATTTTTGTGTAAAACTTATGATATTCATAAGATCTCTTCTCCTTTGCTTGATGATTGCTAAAGCTAAGCAGGCACTACGATATTTATATCCCGTGTCTGAGTGTTCGCGGAATACAACTGGTTTACATATAAACTGGCATTTTCTGCCCAACCTTCGTCTCTTAATCCGTTAGCGAACCAGCTTAGACCCTGGACCATTCTCTTGCCACTTACAGCTAATGGTTTGATCAGAGCTCCCGCCTTCTCTGAGGGTGTGGACCGACTTAGTCTTAGTTGTCAACCTTCTCTCAGCCGTTTAAGATATGGTCCCCCAGTTTGGAACGTACCAATAACGGCTTAGAACACCAAGGGGCCAGCTTGGTTATTGGCCGAATCTACTTCTTGGCGTCTTATCCGGCTTTGCAGCTGGCTTTCAGGATAACTAGTGTTCACCATCGGGCCAATACCTTCTTGTGTTCACTGCATCTCCTTATCAACTTGTTCCGGTAGGTTCATTGACCTTGTAGGCATCACGGTGGTGTCAGCGTACTCTCGGTGTGTATCGGAGTAGCCTACTTCAATCCCTCATTCATACCCATCTAGGACTACCCGGGCTCTCTTAACTTCAACTATGTGTAATTCCGCGGGTACTTAAGCGAAGCGCTTCGTTCCACTTCCCAGACGTAGCCAGACAGGCCCCCCTATATACCCTATGGACAGCACCCGGTCGGACGGATGACCCTCTCATATACGGGGTCACAAGATGTGAGCCAATTTCTCGTTTTCTTAGTAAACGAGCAACTGCACAAGGTGCCAGTGTCGACTCCCAGGGTGAACACCGAGGCCGCAGGGGGGTAATTGCCCGCAGAGGTTCAGATTCATGCAGTTCTTCCTGAAAAAGTCTTTTAATCCTCTAGGGAGTCGTTTGTGCCTAACAGGAACCATGTTCGCATCAGAACTATTGAGAGAAACGAGGAAATCATTAGGGCTAGAAAGGAGGTAGAGTACCGCCTTGCATCCTCAGATCGATGCACAAACCGAGAGGACAAATGGGATACTCGAAAATACCTACAAGCCTACACCAACAATCAATAGGACGACTGGGCCGACCTACTACCATTGGCAGAATTCACATACAACAACTTAAGACAAGAAACTATAAAGACCACACCATTCTATGCGAATTATGGTCACCACACAGAGCATGAGGCAATTGGCCACATGATACCAAAAGAGAGAACTGATAAGGAAGAAATCAGACTGCTGCACAGTTTTATACGTCATGAAATAGTCAGTCGCCAATTAAAACAAACGTACAATTACGATCGGCACAGAAAATACAATCCGAATCTCAAGTCAGGGGATATGTTCTAGTTACTGCCAGGGAACACCAGGACCACAATACCATGCAAGAAGCTTGACTACAATAAAATCGGACGATTCAAGATCCTTACAAAGGTGGAAACTAGTACCTTAAATTGTCCCTGCCCAAACAGACGAAGGTCCACAACACCTTCCACATCTCACTCTTCGAACGCATCACCACAAACAATTTCCCTCACTAACACAATCACCACCACCTCCAATCGAAAACAACGGAGAAAGCAAGTACGAACTCGAAGAAATTAGCGCTTCACGCGTACACCGATGATGCCCGCAATATAGAGACAAGTGGACCAGCGAATCTCATGAACACGACAAAACGTAGTACCCTGCTGTAAATTTCAACAATGCCAGCATCGCCATTGAACGTTTCCATCAGCAGTACCCTGGAAAGCCCAAATGGGTTAGCCTCAAAATCGAAACTATGGAGGAACAACCAAAGGAACACTTGACCAGGGGACCAGCTGACGGTTGGTGCAATAGCCCTAGAGCTATTACACCAACGAGTCCCCTATATGCAACACAGGCGGAAAGACAAAAACAGGCAGAACATAACGCTATTTCATGGACTGCCTGCTATCATGACGACTGGCACATTTATTTACGCGATAAGGAAGGATCTAATCGGTTTTCTAAACAGCTAAAAATACACAAATAACAACCACCTCACAAGGACATGTCCTGAATCCACTACTTCATGGACAACCATTGTGTAGATCAACACAACAAAGTCGATGCAGGGTATTACCCAAGACACACTGGGGAAGCGGCACCCTTGAACGAAAATGATGCATGTATATGGAAAAGAAAGGCAACTGTAAGGACACAGTTGAGGAAAGAGGAGGGCGAAAATATTGAAACAGATACTAGTCCAGATGTAGGATGCCAGGAAGGACAGATTGAGGGGTTACGAAACCAACGTGGTACCGCTGAAGGTACAATTCAGAATTAATTATCAGACGTGTAGACCTACCAGAGGATGATTGCCGACCGAGATCGAACCATCAGAATGGCGAACCTAACATTCAAAGAACTCCGCAAAAGTTGGTAGAATGCAGAATTTAGGTCCGAAAGTTGAAAAAGGAACTGCGCAGGTTTGGGGAAAGCCTGACGAGAATAGGATGTTAAACCTGAAGGGACTCAGGCAGATTGGAGAGGAGAGATAATGTGACATTTGGTGACCAAGCCAGGCAGGATTTGACATGACTCATAGTTATGAGTTATAAAGATGTCAGATTTCGCACTATGGCTCAGTAATAGTCATAGGGTCTCACATGATGCACACTAGTGCAATCATTGTTATATTGTGATTAGTTGATTGTGGGCATGACCCACATTGGTGAGTCATATAATGTAATAAATTTCGCACATGACTCACCTTATGAGGCATGGGTTTCGCACATGTGACCACTTTAGGACACATGACTTGTTTTATGAATTTTGATTGTTTGGAAACGCTGCGAAGTTGACTCATAGGAGTCAGCTGATGGATTTCATAGTATGACTCAATATGAGTCATGCCGAGTGTGTGACTCATAGGTATGAGCCACCAGGGGTAGGGTTGAGGAAAGAGTTCCTATATAAGGATCTCTAAGGCGGCCTGTATTTAGGATTCTTCACGCAACCATCTAAGTTCTTTCCTATACAATTACTTTACCTCTTTAGCCTCCCACTCCTCTATTAGCGTTGTGCGATAGGAACCAGAGGGTTTTGGCTATCAATACAACGTAGGCACAGGCCTAAGAACAATAGTGGATCTTTACCTATTCCTACTCGTAGCAATAGTACCCTACCTTGGTGGCTGAGATTAGCGCCACGCCCGGTACCGTACTATAAGGAGGGCCCGCTTATCTTCCTCCTACCTACAGGGAAGTAGTTACCAGTTGCAAGTCAGCTGACAGCATAGGATTGTAACACCAGGAGCACAAACAAAACTACATTCCTCTACCATGGAACAGGTACAAACCGCCTCTCTTCTCAAGGAGCCACCTACCCATTGACGTAATCTGTCACTCTCATTTCCCCTTGATTCCCACGGTCGGAACCTTCCTATTGGCCTCCCCTCACCTACTCCCTGCATACATTCAACCCCCACCTACAACAACCATAAGCTATCGCTTCCTCAAAAAGGCATGTAAGGCCCTCCAGCTTAAAGACTGGACACTGCAGGCACCACCACCCCTCTACTACTGCTACACACCACGCTGTCCCCTCATCCCATCATGGGGTTGGATAGGTTTGCTGAGGGTAGAATTCACCAAATGCGGTCTGGTAAAAGCTACTTGGATACCCACACATCCTGGGACGACCCTGACCCCCTTCACCTCTGTCTCTATTGTCAAGAGGAGGAGGAGACCATTGTTCATGCAATCCTCGATTGTCCCGCCAAGGCCTCCATACTCCTCCGCCACCTCCCTGGCATTGGCAGTCTAGGCCTTGGCTCTACGCTCTGGTCTACGGTGGACCATCTATAGGCCCTTAGGGTCGAAATTTTGGATTCAGCAACTGGGTTCCCCCTATCCCTGCCCGCAGCAAGCTCACCCTCACCCTAGGACATGTTGGCTGCCCTACTTTACTGGCTTTTATTCAATCACGTTGTTATGAATTTCCTTATATTGTTTTGAATTTAATTATTTTCTTTCCTTGCTTGATTAGCCTCCATTGTGGGAGCCGTAACAGTACCATTGCAATTGTGAGACAGGATTTTGATATTTCTTTTATTTGTTTCTTAGAGATTAACGTTTTGTTTTTGCCATAGCTAGCGCAGCATACAGGTTCCTGTACGTTAACAGAAAATATTTGAATTAAATAAAAAAAAATAAAGAAATCCTGTGCTTTAGCTATCATCAACTATTGGAGAAGGGATCTTATCAATATCATATGTTTTACTTGAAAATCTTTACTACTCTATCAAAGGAGGCTGCCTCAACAAGTCTCCCTCTACGGAATTAAGATTTAGGCCTAGTCCGATTTGCGTGTCCTTAGAATCGGCTATCGCTTACAGTATATTGATATTTCTCCATGTTACGAAGGCTATTTACATGATTACTGGACACCTCCAAGTCATACCTTAGGAATCACACAAGCTGATAGCAGATTCCACCCTCCTGAACAAGCTTCTTCTTGATCCACCTCCCTCAAATTACATCTCCTCTTTTCAGGAAATACTTGTAAACTCCCCCACTGAGATCCAATTGTATCAAGCTCAGGAACCCTCCTGGTTGACTGATCCCCTACTTCTCCCTTCAAAATCAGATTTCCTGGAAATCTACGAATACTTTTATGGTCCCACATTTCAGTGGAAACCACTCCTTGACTACGACACTAAAGAAGAAGGAACCTCCAGTTCCTTCAATATAATCTTTTCCTCTTTCGCACCCTCTGCCTGGGGATTGGGAAACTATCCCAACTCCCATTAAACAATGTCCTCATACCAATTGACTATGGATACTGACAAGGAAATGTCCGACATTGAAGAAGTTTCGTTAGTGGGAAGTGACCATGCCCCTGGACGCTCCGGCTCACCTTAGGCACTCCACCACCTCTCACCGCCAACTGGGGTCAGAAAATCAGCCCTAGGCCTGTGATCAATCACGCACTGACTCCGCGATGCCAGGAATCCCGCTATGGAGAGATTAGTAGAACATATCGGCCTGGCAATGGCCTACTTTGACCGTACCCTCCATGAATCGGTTAATATGCAACATCTGGCCTTCCGTGAACTGTCTAATCAAGCTCCGGATCAGGAAAACCAACTTCAAAACTATGAGCACCAGATAACCCGTGGGAAACAAATAATTGGCGTAGACTTGAAACAAGTCAATTTGTGACTAGAAATGTTAGCGACCAAAAACTGCTGGACTGGAATATACAACCATCGAAGGGTTAGAAGCAAAGTTGAGAGTATAAGAAGAACAGACTACACACTATGAAGAGGTAAGTACCCAACTTTACGCAATATTGGGGCAGCAGGATAAGAGTCTCTAGATCATGACCACCAGCTTGAACAGGCCTTGTTTAGGCAAAAAGCAGAAATCAGACAAACACCTGTGCACCAAAAGAATTTGAGCGGACCAGGGAGGAGTTAGAAGAGCTTCACCAGCGCCTCAAACAAGAACATATAGAAAATGAGGCCTATGTGGTGAGATCTAAAGACGCCTCCTGTAACAGGCGCTAGCCTGTGTGAACGGTTATACAATAGAGCCTAAGCGGTAGC